>JALXFT010002826.1:0-96701 GCA_023376895.1 Aspiorhynchus laticeps | reverse complement strand
CGTAATGCTAATCTTCCCTGCCTGAACCTGATAACCTTCATCTCTAAAAGGACATTTTTAGAGGATAACTTAGTTAACCAAACCCTACAGCTGTCTGTTAACTCTTCTCTGACGGTGCAGAGGATAACAAATTTGTACTGGTCTTAAAGGTTCTTTTGGATAGAGTGACACTCACCAAACCCTTGGTTGTACAGAAATATTCAGACTGGAACGAAATCAGATCTTTGTTGAGCTTGAAGTTTCAATCTGGATTCAGGTGAGGAGCTCTATCCGGGTCACGGCACCATCTGTTGGAAACTTTTTCCTCTTCGAAGCAGAGACCAGGAGACGTTGGGATATCTTTCAAGCAGAAGTTACTCTTTATTGAGAACTCGCTGTGCGTCGCTGCAGTCATCCAAGTCTAACTATCTGCTCAGCACAGTAGAGTTTATACCTTTCAAGGGGGAGGGATACATAGAGGTGGAGACATCTAAACAAAGCATGCAAATGCAGTACAGGAATCAGCCCATTACCAGAATTCCCCAGCCCTGACCTCATCAGCATAACAGTGTCATTCAAATGCTTAGGTGCTAATCCAGTCAGCCTGACAGTATTGCCCATACCTTCACATTATCATAGAGAAAAAGGCACCTTTAACTTAGGACCCTGCACAATGGTCAGGAAGTGCATAAAGACAAAAGGTTAATGTCTCAGACACCTGGGCTACCTGAATTGATCTTAGATTTATCATTTTATAAATTTGTAATCCCACATAGGATTGCTCAAATCGTACAGTGTGTCTCGGGCTTAAGCTGCCAGTAACTTAATAAAACAAGGAAACCTCAAAATGTAGATCTGAATGCAGGAGGTACTTTATCAGAATGAAACAAACAAAGACAATGAGAAATTTAAGTGGTTTTATTTTGCATTTACATTCTTGTGACATTTTATTACATTGCTAGGAACGCTTACACAATGTTGATCTTTATTATTTAACTAATTTCCTGATGTTTGTTTGCTTTTTTTGACAATTTTTATAAAATTGTACAAGTAAACCCCATACAGGTGAAAACACACAAAAAAGTCATAGAATTATTTCCTTTGTGGTCCTTTTTTATGTCCAATAAAAACTATTATTTGCATGAGTTTATCAGTGTTTTTGTTTTTCTTTAAGAAATCACTATTAGGTTATATGGCACATGTCTTCACTCAGTTTTTCACCACACTCATCTACTATAAGGAATATAAATCAGGGAGGACTCACATAATCACAATTCATTTTGACAGTTGATAACTTTTTGTAAAATGTTACTTTTACCATTGACTATTTTACCATTGTTTTTTGTTTTTTTTGAGTCTGTTGCCCTACATAAAAAGTTTAATTATATGGACAAATGTTTGTTGAATTAAACATTGATAAATCTATTAAAAAAAAAAATCAAATAAAACATATAAGTGTGAAGCCATTTACAAAATTTCACAGATCGTTTTCATTCAACAATAACAATTTAAATGTGTATTTCACGAATAATTTAACTCTGAACATCGTTGATATGTTTTATTATTTCTATTTGAATATGTCTGCACATTTCTGATTTTAGCGTGTGAACGGGACTCTTATTTTGGAGGGGAGATATGACATCATAAGGCTGCGCCACACTCCTGCTCTGTTGTGATTTGGCTGAAGAAAGGTTTGTGTTTTGAGCATTTGAACTGTTCAGGCACTTTATGCTTCTAACGAGAACTCTTAAATTAATGTGTTATTACTGAAAGCAACATTGTAATGCTTTGTATAACATTTTAGAAGGTTTTATTTATTTATGTTTTTAAGGAAAGTGCATCTGCACACGAGTAACACATTTATTTTCTTTGTTAATTATTGTCATCTTGTCCAAACTCACAGAAACATCCACGTGACACACTATTATAAAGATGGCGTTTATTAAAGAGGAGAGTGAAGACATTAGGATTGCAGAAGTATTCAGCATCAAACATGAAGATACTGAGGAACAAACAGGTTGGTTTCTTTCTCAAAGCTGAACTCAGTCATTTGATTCTTATTCACAGTACAGCTCTACAGAAATGAATCATATTTATGAAGAATGTCATATGATTTTCCTAATTATGGCTTTTATTTGACCTGGAGTGTAGGCCAGGGCCGGTTCTGGACATTTTAAATGTTTTTGAAAGAAGTCTTTTATGCTCATCAGGCCTGGATTTAGCCTATTTGATCAAAAATACAGAAAAAAAAACAATATTGTGAAATATTATTACAATTTAAAATAATGGTATTCTATTTTACTATACTTTAAAATGTATTTCTGTGATGCAAAACTGAATTTTCATCAGCATTACTCCAGTCTTCAGTGTCACATGATCCTACATAAATCATTATAATATGCTGATTTATTATCAACGTTACAAACAGTGCTTAATGATTGTTTCAGGATTTATTAATTATTAAAAAGATGCTTAAAAATAAAAATATAAATCTTTTATAATAATAAGTGTTCACTATCACTTTTTATCTATTTAACACGTCCTTGCTGATTAATATTATTATTATTTATTTATTTTTATCAAATAAATGCAGGCTAGATGATCATAATAATTTGTTTTTCAAAAACTTAAAAAATAGTAATGGGTCCAAACTTTTGACCAGTATTGTATGCACATGGTAATCAAACTTTATCTAAGGTAATATTTTTTTTGTTCAATGAAGATGTTGTTGTTGTTATCATCATTTTGCTGTTTTATTTAATTTAATCAAGTTTCAGAATACAGGGCTCGCAAAATTTCAAAATCCCTGGTAGCCTTTCGGGCAGGTACTCTTCAGATTTTGGTAGCCCGAAATTAATTTAACTAGCCAAAATTAAAAAAAAAGCCCATAAATGTCAATCAAAACCATTTTCAATACACAAATATCAACACACATCAAGGAAAGAGTTTTATTTTACTATTTACAGGCAATGTTCCCTCTAATGTTTTTTTTTCTTGCTGAGCAAAACTTTTCTCTATTGGGCGGACATTTCGGGCACCCAAGCAAAAACATTCTTTATACCAGACCTGTACAGCGCACACACAAAAAAGTGTGTAACTTTTAACTTTAATGTGCTATTTATATTTGATTGTACCCTTGATGTAACTAAATGATGTAAATTTTACATTTAGGTTACCTGAGAAAACATTTTTTTACAGTATAAATACACTGCAGTTAAAAAGTTTGGGATCAGTAAATATATTTTTTAAAGAAGTGTCTTATGCTCATCAAGGCTGTAGCCTATCTATTTGATAAAAAAAAAATGAATATTATTCCACAAAATAATATTTTGAAATATTATTGCAATTTAAAATAAATGTTTTCTATTTTGATATACTTTAAAATATAATTCATTCCTGTGAAGCAAAGCTGAATTTTCAGCATCATTACTCCAGTCTTCAGTGTCACATGATCCTTCAGAAATCATAATAATATGCTGATTTGTAATCAATGCTGGAAACAGTTGTACTGCTTAACATTGTTTGGGACCTGTGATATTTAAAAAAAAAAAAAAAAAAAAAAAAAAAAAAAAAGTTAAAATTACTGTTTATTCAGAGATTTTGTGTTACAATATACACTATTCAAAATATACACTATTGTTCTTTCTTTTTAAAGATACTTTAAAATAGTTTAAAGAAACTATATTCAGCAAGGATGTGTTACATGGATAAAATTGATAGTAAAGACTTATATTGTTATAATACATTTTGAATTCTTTTTAACTTTTTATTAATCAAAGAATCAAAGAAAAAAGTAACAGGTTCCAAAAAATATTAAGCAGCACAACAGTTTCACTGTAAATCAGCATATTAGATCAGCAACACTGATAATAATTCAGCATTTCAGAATGATTTCTGAAGATCATGTGACACTGAAGACTGGAGTAATGATGCCGAAAATTAATTATATTATTAATATAATTATTTATATTATTAAGTATAGGTATTAAAATAGGAACACAATATTAGAAATTGCAATATACTGTTGTTTCAGTATTTCTTAAATAAATACAGCCTTGATGAGCAAGAGACTCCATTAAAAAACAAGGTCAATTATTTATTAGGTTTATAATATAGGCCTAACATAATATAATATATCAAAACAAACTATTTAAACTGATAGAATAGAATTGAATAGAAAACAAACTGAAGCAAAACTTAAGCTGAGATCTGTAAGTTAAATATTAAAAAAAACGTGAACATATAAATTCTTCTATAGCTGTCTAAACATCCCTATGAAGTAGTTTGCACAATACACCTGTGTGTGACCGTAAATGTCTCGGAGTTTTGTTACCGTTCTGTGCTCATCCTCCGCTGTTTCCAGCACATAATCAAGCCACTCTTCTTTAATACATGAGGATGTTTATTTCACATGTCGTGTCATTGCTTTGGTTCTCATGTTAAGCGCACCGCAATCATTGAAGTATTCTGTTTCTACAGCAACTCGTTTGGCGCACATCATTCTCTTTCTATGAAACCTGTAAACCGCATTCACCGGTTCTAACTCTATAGCGACATCAACTCTATAGCGGTTTGCCTGAGTATTGCGATTCTTTCGCTTTTACTGGCATTCAATCAAATGACTTTCCCAACTAATAATTGCGTGCGAGCGGCATATTATTTCTTCTGCGCGGCGCGGTTGTAGAAGTGTGCGGCTGCGCGCACGCAGCTTGGAGGGAACATTGCGTGGGAGCCCTGTATTTAAGGTAGCCCGTCGGGCAGGGCTCTGATACATTTTGGTAGTCCGACTGGAAAACACAATAGCCCCGGGACGTCGGGCTAGCGATTTTGCGAGCCCTGGAATACCACTTCAGTAAGTGCTTTTATCATTATTCCTAGCTGGGTATGGACAGGATTTCTCCCTCCCATTTAATCAATATTGACTACAGATATTGCCATATTATTAATATCAATAATATGATATTATGTATTGCATTGTTACCTTAAATATGACATATTTACACAAATCAAGTGTAACAGAAAGACACGATCACTAAGCAGAAAAAAGTTTAGTTTGTTGAAACTTAAATTATAAGTGTTATGTTAGAGCAGTAATCCTGTAATCATCAGCCAAATTTAGAAGATACACCTGAGATCCTTTATTTGAACCATTACAAATGTTCTAGTGTGTTTGCTTTTTAACTTTGAATACAAACTTCTCTGTTTTTACTTTTGTAGCTATTTTGCTAGTCAGCTCCCAACGCGATGTCATTCATTGAATGCACAAATTCAAAGCATCGCGTCTGGGCACGTCAACTGCACTCGCGCTCTTTTAAACTTGTAATAAAGCGGTCAATGATCTTTCCAGAAATGACGCTGATCGACAGAACAATTTTATATTTAGAATACATTGCAATCACTCCAAAAAAGATGACAACAACTCACACGCCTGCATTAGGAGCTGTACTTCTTTGCCTGACTATTTAGTCTTTTGCATCGCATATTTCGCAGCACCTGAAGTATGTGTTCTTTACGCAAACATTCAGAAGGCGGGACCCGCTTTGAAACTGCAACATTAATTGGTTTAATTGCAGATGAGTGACATTTCAGCAATATCCAATGAACAATGAGGCTAGAATTTCTGCCCGTCTTGACTGATGGACTGGCATATATATATATATATATATATATATATATATATATATATATATATATATATATATATAGAGCGCTATTAACAATACAAATTGTGTCAAAGCTACTTCACAATATCAAAATAGGAAAATAGTGTCAATAATGTAAATTGACAAGATTAAACACTCAATTTTCAGTTAAAGGCAGTTCATCATTGAATTAAATTATGTCATTGTCCAGCTCAGTTCAGTTTAGAATCAGAATCAGAATTAGCTTTATTGCAGGTATGTTTGCACGTACGAGGAATTTGTTTTATTGACAGTAGCTCCACAGTGCGACAGAATTACAGTGACAGGATAGGACACAGACAATAAAAAAATAATGTACAAATATACAAAATGGACAATACGCAAAATAGCACAAACACAATATACAAAATAGACAATTCAGTATGTACAGGTATGTTAGGTACAAATTTGAAATGTAATAAGTATGTGTGTTAAATAAAAAATAAAAAGTATGATAGTGTTGCGTGTTTCATGTTTATTGTTAAGAGTTCAAATGTTCATGAGATGGATTGCCTGAGGGAAGAAACTGTTCCTATGTCTGGCTGTCCTGGTGCTCAGAGCTCTGTAGCGTCGACCAGACGGTAACAGTTCAAAGAGGGAGTGTGCTGGATGTGAGGGGTCCAGAGTGATTTTGCCAGTCCTTTTGCTCACTCTGGATGAGTACAGTTCTTGGAGAGTGGGGAGGGTTGTACCAATGATTCGCTCAGCAGTCCGGACTACCCTCTGTAGTCTTCTGAGGTCAGATTTGGTAGCTGAGCTGAACCAGACAGTTGATGTTCAGTGATGTTCAGAGGACGGATTCAATGATGGCAGAGTAGAACTGTTTCAGCAGCTCCTGTGGCAGGTTGAACTTCCTCAGCTGGTGAAGGAAATACAACCTCTGCTGGGCCTTTCTCACAATGGAGTCTATGTGATTGTCCCACTTCAGGGCCTGGGAGATGGTAGTGCCCAGGAATCTGAATGACTCCACTGCAGTCACAGTGCTGTCCGTGATGGTGAGTGGGGGGAGAGCAGGGGGGTTTCTCCTGAAGTCCATGATCATCTTCACTGTTTTGAGTGTGTTGAGCTCCAGGTTGTTAAGACTGCACCAGACAGCCAGCTACTTAACCTCCTGCCTGTAAGCAGACTCGTCACCATCCTGGATGAGGCAGATCAGTGTGGTGTCATCTGCAAACTTCAGGAGCTTGACAGAGGGGTCTTTAGCTGAGCAGTCATTGGTGTAGAGGGAGAAGAGCAGTGGGGAGAGAACACAGCCCTGAGGGGCTCCAGTGCTGGTGGTGCGGGTGCTGGATGAGAATTTTCCCAGCCTCTCTAGCTGCTGCCTGTCTGTCAGGAAGCTGGTGATCCACTGACAGACGGAGGTGGGGACAGAGAGCTGAGTTAGTTTGGGCAGGAGGAGGTTTGGAATGATAGTGTTAAAGGCCGAACTGAAGTTCACAAACAGGATCCTCACATAAGTCCCTGGTCTGTCCAGGTGTTGCAGGATGTAGTGCAGTCCCATGTTGACTGCATCATCCACAGACCTGTTTGCTCCGTAGGCAAACTGCAGGGGGGGGTCCAGTTAGGGATGTAACGATTACCGGTTTGACGATAAGTCATGATAAAATTCCCCACGGTTAGTATTACGGTTTCATTTTTGAATTATCATTAAAACCGTATTCGATTACCACGATTTGAACAACTCACGATAAATAAATACTGTCCAGCATAAAGCACAGTTTTCAGTAACAGTCTCACGTGCGCACAGCACGCAGAGTAGTTTCGTTTTGTGTGAAAACAGGGCGGAAAAGCTGGGAGGTTTTAAAAGAGTGCTGAGGGAATTATGCAAATTAATTTATGAATGAATTAATTATATGAATGTACCTCTGAAGGTTCTGACTGTCTTCAGAAACGATTCGATGGCATTTTGTTTTCATCTTCGCTCCATGTAATACCTAGAAGTGTTCTTAATCTTCTTAATCTCTTAACAATAAAGTTAATGAATGAATGAATCTCAATACTGCTTTGTTCACGGAGGTTACGGGAAACAGCTGTATTCAGCTTTTCTATAAGCGCCACCCAGTGTCAGAAAGTGTATTTACAGAGACTTACATTCAGCCTTTGTGCAGTTTCTGTCTGGCCAAAAACGGACCGGATTTGCATGCCCTGCTGTAAATTTTGACCGGTTGATGAAAAACAAGCTTATGTGGATTCTACACATTAAACAATTCAGATAAGTTATCTAGAATTATTTATGGAGCAGATAAAATGCATATAATCATTTATTAATTAGCATTTTGACTTAACCCTTTTCTGAAATGTGAGATTTACATTTGTATTAAACTTTTTTAAAGCTTTATTTGAACATGCTATTAAACTGTGGTCAGTTAAGTTGTCATTTAAAATCCGAACATCATTGGTCATGTTATTGTTTTAATGATAATGCAAACAAAAATTCATTTTATTTGTTGTTTGATTTTTAATTATAAAACTTGAAGTGATTTATGTGTCGGTACTTTTTGAATATCTCCAGCACATTTTAACAATACCGTGATAATACTGATAACCTTGATAATTTTGGTCACTATAATCGTGATAAGAAATTTTCATACCGTTACATCCCTAGGTCCAGTGATGTCCTTCAGATAAGCCAAAACCAGTTTTTCAAATGACTTCATGACCACAGATGTTAGAGCCACAGATCTGTAGTCGTTAAGTCCTGTTATCTTGGGTTTCTCTGGGACGGGGATGATGGTGGAGCGTTTGAAGCATGAGGGGATTTCGCACAGCTCCAGTGATCTGTTGATTATTAGTGATTATAAAATGAAGTCATGTTGATGTTATGAGACCGAGTTTGAGTTTAGGAGTTTAGGAGCCTGATGGCCTGGGGGAAGAAGCTCCTCCTAAGTCTCTCAGTGTTTGCCATCAGGCTACAGAAGCGCTTACCAGATGGTAGCAAAATGAAGAGATGGTTACCAGGGTGATTTGAGTCCTTGATGATTTTGACAGCTCTGCTTCTGCAGCGTTTGAGGTAGATGTCCTGCAGGGAGGGGAGAGCAGACCCTGAGATATGCTCAGCTAAGCGCACAACATTCTGCAGGGCTTTACAGTCCTGATTGGAGCTGTTTCCATACCACACTGAAATACACTTTCTATGGTCCCTGGATAGAAAGTTTTAAGGATTGTTAGTGAGACCCTGAATTTCCTCAGCTGTCGCAGATGGTACAGTCTTTGCCTGACTTTCTTAACCTGTGTTTGAATGTGTGTAGTCCAAGTCAGGTCCTCTGAGATGTTTACACCAAGGTACTTGAAGCTGCTCACCCTCTCCACAGGGGTCCCACTGATCATAAGAGGAGTGTAGGGCCGCTGCTGACTCTTTCTGAAGTCCACAAACAGCTCTTTAGTTTTGCTCACATTCAGAGAGAGACAATTGTCCTGGCACCATGATATAAGTCTCTCTACCTCATCCAAGTATGCGGTCTCATCATTGTTGGAAATGAGGCCCAGAACCACAGTATCATCAGCAAATTTGATAATAGATGTGGAGCTGTGAGAGGACACGCAGTCGTGTGTGTAGAGAGAGTAGAGCAGGGGACTCAGGACACAGCCCTGTGGGGCTCTTACATTCAGGGTGATGGAGTTTGAGATGAACTGGCCAACTTTCACCACTTGAGGTCTGCCGGTGAGGAAGTCTTGAATGCAGTCACAGAGTGAAGAGTTTAGGCCAATGTCTGTGAGTTTAGAAGCTAGCTTGATGGGGACTATAGTATTGAAAGCTGAGCTATAGTCAATGGCATTAAGTTTATGGCAGTAACTATTTTTTTGTTATTGTGTCAGAAATGTGGGATATTCATATAGAATTGTATTATATTATTAATGTTTCCATTATAGCACTTTTTTTTACAATACAGATTGTCAAAGCAGCGTTAACGGCTCTTTAAATTTTTAAAAATAGCCTCATAAATTCACAACTCTTTCTTTTTTCTTTTTGGGGGGTCTCACACATGCTATAGTGTAGTTATTTACCTGTAGTTGTTAATGATGATGGGTGTCATCAGATTTCTGTTTATGCTTTCATTTTTCATTCTTACTGTTATTTAGAAAGACAGACAACAGAAATGCGTGTGAGTGCAGTGTTACTGAATGAGACTTTTAAACTGATGTACTCTACACTCTTACTTCTGTCAACACTCTTTTAATATAGTGATATAATGATTTGCAGTGCCTCTGATTTCTTGTTGATTTTGGCAAATCTGCTTCTTCCACACAGATGTTCAGCTGGAATATTCCCATCAGTTTACAAGTGAAGACGAGCATCAGAGCATCAGGAAGAAATCTGTAAAGACTGAGTTTATTAAAGAGGACAGAGAGAAGATGAGAGATCCAGAACCCTGCAGAATCAAACACACTGAAGATACCGAACAACAAACAGGTTGGTGTTTATTCTTCATCCTTAACTAATAATACTGATGGTTATAAAGTTTCAAGTAGTTGTAGATTGATTGTGTTGTAATTGAAAAAATCTTTTTGCTGATTTATTTAATTTAATCAAGTTTCTTAATACCACTTCAGTAAGTGCTTTTATCATTATTCCTAGTTGGGTATGGGCAGGATTTCTCCCTCCCATTTAATCAATATTGACTACAGATATTGTCATATTATTAATATCAATAATATGATATTATGTATTGCATTGTTACCTTAAATATGACATATATTTACACAAATCAAGTGTAACAGAAAGACATGATCACTACTAAACAGAAAAAAAGTTTAGTTAGTTGAAGCTGAAATTATAAGTGTTATGTTAGAGCAGTAATCCTGTAATCATCAGCCAAATTTAGAAGATACACCTGAGATCCTTTATTTTCAGTAAAAATGTTCTAGTGTGTTTGCTTTTTAACTTTGAATACAAACTTCTCTGCTTTTACTTTTGTAGCTATTTTGCTAGTCAGCTCCCAACGCGATGTCATTTATTGAACGTGCAAATTCAAAGCATCGCATCTGGGCACGTCAACTGCGCTCACGCTCTTTTCATGAGTTCACACTTACATAGTAAAGGGAGTAAAGCGTACTGTGTATACTGTATACTGAGTAAAGGGTTATGCATATTTGGCGTGCTGTCCGAGGAGAGGGGTCCGAGCTCGGCGCGTAGCCCGGACCCAGAATGCTCCCTTCGAGTGCTCCTCGAAATAATAATTCTATTCGGGATCGACAGAACAATTTTATATTTAGAATACATTGCAATCACTCCAAAAAAGATGACGACAACTCACACACCTGCATTAGGAGCTGTACTTCTTTACCTGACTATTTAGTCTTTTGCATCGCATATTTCGCAGCACCTGAAGTATGTGTTCTTTACCCAAACATTCAGAAGGCGGGACCCGCTTCGAAACTGCAACATGAATTGGTTTAATTGCAGATGAGTGACAATTCAGCAATATCCAATGTACAATGAGGCTAGAATTTCTGCCCGTCTTGACTGATGGACTGGCATATATATATATATATTATATATATATATATATATGTATGTATATATATATATATATATATATATGTATATATATATATATATATATATGTATATATATATATATATATATGTATATATATATAGCGCTATTAACAATACAAATTGTGTCAAAGCTACTTCACAATATCAAAATAGGAAAATAGTGTGTCAATAATGTAAATTGACTAGATTAAACACTCAATTTTCAGTTAAAGGCAGTTCATTATTGAATTAAATGATGTCATCGTCCAGCTCAGTTCAGTTTAGAATCAGAATCAGAATTAGCTTTATTGCAGGTATGTTTGCACATACGAGGAATTTGTTTTATTGACAGTAGCTCCACAGTGCGACAGAATGACAGCGGCAGGATAGGACACAGACAATAAAAAAATGATGTACAAATATACAAAATGGACAATACGCAAAATAGCACTAACACAATATACAAAATAGGCAATTCAGTATGTACAGGTATGTTAGGTGCAAATTTGAAATGTAATAAGTATGTGTTAAATAAAAAATAAGAAGTATGATAGTGTTGCGTGTTTCATGTTTATTGTTAAGAGTTCAAATGTTCATGAGATGGATTGCCTGAGGGAAGAAACTGTTCCTATGTCTGGCTGTCCTGGTGCTCAGAGCTCTGTAGCGTCGACCAGACGGCAACAGTTCAAAGAGGGAGTGTGCTGGATGTGAGGGGTCCAGAGTGATTTTGCCAGTCCTTTTGCTCACTCTGGATGAGTACAGTTCTTGGAGAGTGGGGAGGGTTGTACCAATGATTCGCTCAGCAGTCCGGACTACCCTCTGTAGTCTTCTGAGGTCAGATTTGGTAGCTGAGCTGAACCAGACAGTTATTGATGTTCAGAGGACGGATTCAATGATGGCAGAGTAGAACTGTTTCAGCAGCTCCTGTGGCAGGTTGAACTTCCTCAGCTGGTGAAGGAAGTACAACCTCTGCTGGGCCTTTTTGACAATGGAGTCAATGTGAATGTCCCACTTCAGGTCTTGAGAGATGGTGCTGCCCAAGAATCTGAATGACTCCACTGCTGTCACAGTGCTCTCCATGATGGTGAGTGGGGGGAGAGCAGGGGGGTTTCTCCTTAAGTCTACTACGATTATCTTCACTGTTTTGAGTGTGTTGAGCTCCAGGTTGTTAAGACTGCACCAGACAGCCAGCTCGTTTACCTCCTGTCTGTAAGCAGACTCATCACCATCCTGGATGAGGCAGATCAGTGTGGTGTCATCTGCAAACTTCAGGAGCTTGACAGAGGGGTCTTTAGCTGTGCAGTCGTTGGTGTAGAGGGAGAAGTGCAGTGAGGAGAGAAGCGCCCTGAGGAGCTCCAGTGCTGATCGTATGGGTGTTGGATGAGAATTTTCCCAGACTCTCTATCTGCTGCCTCTCTGTCAGGAAGCTGTTCATCCACTGACAGACGGAGGTGGGGACGGAGAGCTGACTTAGTTTGGGCAGGAGGAGGTTTGGGATGATAGTGTTAAAGGCTGAGCTGAAGTCCACAAACAGGATCCTCACACAAGTCCCTGGTCTGTCCAGGTGTTGCGGTATGTAATGCAGTCCCATGTTGACTGCATCATCCACAGACCTGTTTGCTCTGTAGGCAAACTGCAGGGGGTCCAGTAAGGGTCCAGTGATGTCCTTCAGATAAGCCAAAACCAGTTTTTCAAATGACTTCATGACCACATATGTTAGAGACACAGGTCTGTTGTCGTTAAGTCTTGGTATCTTGGGTTTCTTTGGGACGGGGATGATGGTGGAGCATTTGAAGCATGAGGGGACTTCACACAGCTCCAGTGATCTGTTGAAGATCTGTACATTTTAGAGTGGCCCTTCATTGTGGCCAGCCTAAGGCACACCTGTGCAATAATCATGCTGTCTAATCAGCATCTTTATATGCCACACCTGTGAGGTGGATGGATTATCTCTGCAAAGGAGAAGTGCTCACTAACACCGATTTAGACATATTTGTGAACAATATTTGAGAGAAATAGGCCCATGGAAAAAGTCTTAGATCTTTGAGTTCAGTTCATGAAAAATGGGGGCAAAAACAAAAGTGTTGCGTTTATAATTTTGGTCAGTGTAGTAGATAAAACAACGCCACTCAGAGACATGCAGAAACAAGCAGATATAGCAGTCTGTTTGTGCTTTAATATTCACAGACACGCATCATATCCACTTTTGATTTATCCATCCATCAGATTGTGTGTTTTACGTGATATCCTCGTTATTCTGTAAATTCCATGTTCATGACTGCACCGGAATTCCCTCTGCATCACAGAAATCATATGGCCTTAACTTATAACTTGTTGTAAATGCGACGCACCTTTATCTGCACGGAGGGATGGTGTCCGTGTATGAGAAACACTGGACACTGCTATAAGTCAAATTGCCATAGTGATAAAAAATAAAAATAAGAGTTCACTCATGTTACACAGCCTGCTGCTCATAACTGCTAAAGTGTCTTTGGTGTTTCCATGTTTTCTACAAAACAAACATTGGCAGGCAACACAATGACACTATTGACACGGTCCGTGTCACTTATCAAAATTGCTTATTTCTCTGGATTTAAACACAAGTCAGCAAAATATTTAACACTGTTCTAGTGGCTTTGGGATATTTTAATAATAAAAAAACTCTTACATATTGTGCTTTTAACCCTAATGGGACGGCCGTATCGGCAACTCGTTTTTTTTAAGACCAGTGCAAAAGACATTAAAAATACTCCGTCGATTTTGGTCGTACAGATAAGTGTTATACATCAATTGAAACTTTGAAGTGTCTATTATTTTTGTGTACACTCACAATAACAACAAAACTTTGTGGTTTTCGAAAAAAAAAAGAAAACCAACGGGATGCGCTCTTTGTCTTCTCCATCTCCGCGAGCTGCTCTTCAAAAAACGTCACTAAAATGAAGTGTAACTCAGCGAAATCTCAACACACGGACATGGGAGTTATATCTATAGAAAGCTGGAAGTGTCTACTTTGAAATGAAGTAAGTCTTATCGAAAACAAACATTCTGTGATGAAGTAATCCGTATGAAACCAACACGATGTTCAGTCTGTCCCGTCTAACTCATTATTTCTAATGCGATCCCGCCCCCTCGTGTTCATATGTAAATATCACGCGTGAGCCACGTGCTCGTGGAGACGCCCAACAACAAAGCCAGATGTTCCTCGCGCTAACATTACTGTTCATTTCTGGAAGAAGACACGCTGAATAAAAGCTGGATTTGCCTCAAAATAAGAGCAAGAGTTCATCCAGAAGAGAAGAGCGATCTGATGAGTAAGTAATGTTTCTTTTTTTTGCATTAGTTAACGTGTTATTGTGACTCAAACTTGAACACGTTTATTTGTTTTCCCAAACGACAACATGATGAATGCTACAATGTTTAGACAAATGTTTAATGTTCACAAATGGATTGAATAGCGTGCTAAACGATAATAATTAGTTTCTCAGATATAAAATATCCTTTTTTATAGTACAAAGTACATCTTTTGTATTACAAAGCCATACATACTAGGCTATATGACTACAAAATCATAGTTCGTTTTTTCTAAACAATAATAATTAGTTTCTCAGATATAAAATTTATTTTTTTGTTTACGATAGTACAAAGCATGCGTGAGTCTATAACACATATATATAAAAAGATGCTCCTGATATTATCATGCTCACAAATGTTTTGGTTGTGTATTTTTTTGAATCAGATACCTGCACCACAGATGAATCCTGATGACTTTCTTCAAACTCAGAATCAGATGTCCAACTACACTGATATTATATGGTAAAACAAGCTCCTTGACCACTGATTATGTTTTTTTTTTCTTCTTGAATCCATGGAAAGTAGCAGAAACACTCAAATAACACACGTAAATATCAGGCATGATTAACTTGTCACTTGTTGAACAGAATCTGTTGCAGGAATGACTCAAAGTCTGTTCACATCTCTGTGGTTAGATCAGTGTGCGCAATAATGTGTCTTTGACCTTCATTATGTATGTTTTGATTATACGGTGTTGTAAATAAAATACAAATAATTAAAAAAAAAACATTTGTTCAATCTCCTCACATTCTCTCTTACCTGCCTCAAAGTCAGTCACACTGATGGGCCATTAGCAGCTTTAGGGGAGGGCCCTTTGTGTCTCAGGTGAGAATCACTTAATATTCAAGGACATTGTCACTCCCTCGCATACAGGCTTTCAATCACAAAACATATCTTAAAAAATTTTAATCAATGTATTGTTTTCTGTGAATGAGTAAGCAGAATGATTCTCACTTAATTGTGAAGTAAATATTCTAGCCGACAAGACTGATTACTCTAAAGTCTTATTCAGGACTATTTAGTGTGGGTTTTATGGCCTTATTTCAGCTACATTTGTTTTCCCAAAACTTACTAACCACGCATAATATTTTTTTTCTAAAAAAATACAAAGATGTACATCCATCTTGGTCACATAATATTGTAGCAAAGTTTGTGCTGAATACAAAAACAAATACATGTTGGTCATTAGTATGTTATAAGTAGCTGAAATAAGCACAAATATCAGGACATGTCAAAACCTCTCAAGGGCCCCAAAATCACCTCAGACCCCAGAGGGTTATTTGTGCACGTTATAATCAGGCCAGAAGTTTTGTCTGAATTGCACGTGTTTCTACTTTCACATGCAAATGACTTGTTGCACTTATGAATATGATAAGCACGGTCGGCGTCAATTCTAGTAGGGTTAAACGTAATTACGCTTTCAAAACAGTCTGTTTTTCCCAGCCATCGTTAGCTGAAGCTGTGTGTGAATGAGGCACGGCTGCAGAGTGTGAGCTGCTCTGTCTCACAGCCTCAGAGAAAGAGATTCTCCGGTACGGCGTTCCACAACAACACTTAGCTGCCCGCAGATGTGCCTGCCTATAAATCGGCCTAATTTGCAGAAGAATCAGCCGATGCAGGTTAATTAAAAAGTGCCAAAAATCGTCCCGATTAATCGGCCGGCTGATCAATCGATCAACCTCTAGATTTAAGTCAGTCTGGACACTAGGAACGTACTAGGGGTGTCCCCGACTAAGGATTTTCATAGTAGAATCGGAATTTTCGAATCTTGCCGATAGTCGACTGATAGTCGAATCATATATTTGGGGGCGGGGCAAAATACATTGCCAAGAATCAAGTCAGACATTCGACAGTCATCACTGACGTAACACACAAGGAAAATGTGTAAAGGACGCCTCGCAGATACAAATGGGGTAAATAATGTTTTATGTTTTGATTAAAAGACAGTTAACATTAAACGTCAGCGAAACTAAGAATTCACAACATTTTTTTACAATAGTGCTCTCAAGTTAACGTTATGTAGCCTATATGGCAGTTATTAATATTCTTCATTTCTGCTTTGAGCTGCGCGTGCTGAATATGACCAGAATGAGGCTTTTGATAGCAGGTTTTTAATCAATGGGATTTAACTAATTTATCTCACATAGAATATGCTTCGTTATTTATACAACGTTAATATTGCGACTTATAGGTTATCTGCACAAAATGCCCCGAATGCACATGAACGTGTCTGCGTGGCTCTAAATGGACTCAACGTGCAGAAACACTGCAACTAAACTCTAAAAATTCACAGCGTTTTAATATAATAGTGTTCTCATTATAATGTTATGTATATGACAGTCCCAGTCATAGTTATTAATATTCTGCATTGTTGTTTGTCCTGCTTGCACTGATTTAAGGGCTGAATCCAGACTGAAGCTTGTGTAACTCCTAGTTTATCCCGTGGCAGAAACAGAGAAACAAAGAGACATAATTAGCGTAGCTGTTGTTCCATTCAGGCAAAAATTATTTGTTCAACCCAAGCTAAAGAATAATAATGTGCGTTTTGATCAGATATAACTGCAGTACAAGATTATGAGATGCATTATATGAATGCATTATGTGAATGCTTGGCTAAAGAGATGTGTCTTTAATCTAGATTTAAACAGAGAGAGTGTGTCTGAACCCCGAACGTTATCAGGAAGGCTATTCCAGAGTTTGGTAGCCAAATATGAAAAAGCTCTACCTCCTTTAGTGGACTTTGCTATTCTAGGTACTACCAAGAGTCCAGAGATTTGCGACCTTAGGGAGCGTGATGGATTGTAGCGAGATAGAAGACTAGTTAGGTACACAGGAGCTAAACCATTTAGGGCCTTATAGGTAAGTAATAATATTTTGTAACTGATACGGTACTTAATAGGTAGCCAGTGCAGAGACTGTAAAATTGGGGTAATATGATCATATTTTCTTGACCTGGTAAGGACTCTAGCCCTTTATTATTGGACATTATTAAAATTATTATTAAATATTATTAAAATTATTGGTCATCCAATCTTTTACATTTTTAACACACTCAGTTAGCTTAGATAATTTAGAAGTTTTGTCTGGTCTTGTTGAGATATATAGTTGAGTATCATCAGCATAACAATGGAAACTAATCCCGTATTTTCTAATAATATTACCAAGGGGCGGCATGTATATTGAAAACAGCAGAGGACCTAGGACAGATCCTTGTGGTACTCCATACTTTACTGGTGATAATTGAGATGATTCCCCGTTTAAATAAACAAAGTGGTAGCGATCGGACAGGTAGGATCTAAACCATCTTAAAGCCTGCCCTTGAATACCTGTATAGTTTTGTAATCGATCTACGAGTATTTCATGATCTATAGTGTCGAACGCAGCACTAAGATCAAGTAAAACTAGCAATGAGATGCAGCCTTGGTCTGACGCAAGAAGCAAGTCATTTGTAATTTTAACAAGTGCAGTTTCTGTGCTATGGCGGGGCCTGAAACCTGACTGAAATTCTTCACAGAGATAATTTTTTTGCAATAATGAGCACAATTGAGCAGACACAACTTTTTCTAAAATTTTAGACATAAACGGAAGATTTGAGATGGGTCTGTAATTTGCCAGATCACTAGGATCTAGTTGTGGCTTCTTAATAAGAGGCTTAATAACGGCCAGCTTGAATGGTTTAGGGACGTGACCTAAAGATAACGATGAGTTAATAATATTGAGAAGCGGTTCTTCTGCTACAGGTAACTCTTTCAGTAATTTAGTAGGTACAGGATCTAATAGACATGTTGTTGGTTTAGATGTGTTGATAAGTTTATTTAGCTCTTCCTGTCCTATAGTTGAAAAGCACTGCAGTTTTTCTTTGGGTGCGGTGAATGAGGCTGAAGTACTAGACGCCGTAGAATCTACATTAGTTATTATATTTCTGATGTTATCTATTTTATCAGTGAAGAAATTCATAAAGTCATTACTATTAAACTCTGAGGGAATATTTAGATCGGGTGACGTCTGGTTATTTGTTAGTCTAGCCACTGTGCTAAATAAAAACCTTGGATTATTTTGGTTATTATCTATGAGTTTGCGGATATGCTCGGTCCTGGCAGCTTTTAGAGCATGTCTATAGCTGGACATACTGTTTTTCCACGCAATTCTAAAAACTTCCAAGTTAGTTTTTCTCCATTTGCGCTCAAGATTACGAGTTTCTTTCTTGAGAGAATGGATATAACTGTTGTACCATGGCGCAGCACGTTTTCCTCTAACCTTTTTTAATTTGATGGGAGCAACAGTTTCTAACGTATTAGAGAGGATAGTGCCCATGTTGCTAGTCATTTTGTCAAGTTCATTTGTATTTATGGGTACACAGAGCAGCTGAGATAAATCAGGCAGGTTATTTGTGAATCTGTCTTTAGTGGCTGGAACAATAGTTCTGCCCGGATAATAACGTGGGGCCCTACAGTTAATATCAGTAATACGCAGCATGAACGATACAAGGAAATGGTCAGTAACATCATCACTTTGAGGTACGATATCTATATCAGTAAGATCAATTCCATGCGATATAATTAAATCTAGCGTGTGATTAAAACGATGAGTGGGCCCGGTGACGTTTTGCTTGACTCCAAAAGAGTTTATTAGGTCAGTAAATGCAAGTCCTAATGCATCATTTGTATTATCAACGTGAATGTTAAAATCTCCAACAATTAGCGCTTTATCAGCATTAACCAATAGGTCTGAGAGGAAATCTGCAAATTCTTTTAGGAAATCTGTATATGGCCCTGGCGGTCTATACACAGTAGCCAGAGCAAGAGATAAGACAGATTTCTTTTGCATATCTGACAGTGTAACATTAAGCAAAGTATTTCGAATGAGTTAAACCTGTATCCTGTTTTCTGAGTAACATTGAGAATATCACTATATATTGTTGCGACACCTCCGCCACGACCAGTCTGACGGGGCTCATGCTTATAACAGTAGCTTGGTGGAGTAGACTCATTTAGACCAATATAATCATTTGGTTTAAGCCAGGTTTCAGTCAAACAGAGTACATCAAAACTATCTGTGTACATCAAAACTATCTGTGATCATTTAATTTACAATTACTGCTTTGGGTGTAAGTGATCTAATGTTTAGCAGCCCAAGCTTTAAAATTAGTTTGTTAATTTATTTAGCATTTTTCTGGTTTAATCACGATCAGATTTTTTTCTAGATCCTGCATTAAATTTATATTTTGACCTCACTATTCGGGGAACAGACACAGTATGTATAGACTGGACAACACAATTACTTTTATCATTTAAGTGGGTAGAACAAAAGTCATCATAGCAGTTATTTGAGAATTGGCTTACTAGTCAGATGGAGCGTAGCGTCCTGGAGATGTTGTCCGACAGGAGTTCCGCTCCGACTCTGCTGGGGTGCAGGCCATCAGCACGGAAAAGCCTAGGACGCTCCCAGAAAAGATCCCAATTATTAACAAAGAGCAGTTTCTGTTCTTTACACCATGACAATAACCATTTGTTTAAAGCAAACAGTCTACTGAACCTTTCGTGTCCTCGTCGGTACGTGGGAAGCGGTCCTGAAACGATGATCATCGTCGCGGGCGATGTGCTGCGTACTGTCTCGATCAGGCTCCTGAAGTCCCTCTTCAGTGTCTCCGTCTGCCGCAGCTTGGTGTCGTTCACGCCCGCGTGCAGCACGACCGCTCCGACGCTCTCGTCATCCTTCAGGATCGCGGGTATCTGCGCAGAAACATCGAGAACACGAGCACCAGGGAAACAGTGTGTGTGCACTTTACCTTCAGCTAACGTAGCACGGACGTGCCGGACGATGGAGTCTCCGACGATCACAGCGTCACGTTCCGTCTCGTGGAGGGGGGCGAAGCGGTTTCGGGTGGAGATCTTGAAGACCGGAGGGGGAGATGATGTAGCCCGATGCCTCGCTCGCGTCTTCCGCTGCTGCCGCACCCAGGGTCCGTGGTGTCCCGGCGCCGGAGTGAAGGACATCTGAGAAGATCGCGTCCTGGGTGCACGGGGCCTGTGCAGAGAAACACACGGAGTAGAGGTGGTGGGAGTGTTAGCAGCGTGCTGTATACTTACCCCGGACCTGTGAGCATCAGCCCGGGATGTTTCCAGCGCAGTTTGCCGCTCTCTCAGCTGGGCCTGTCTCTCCAGCAGCTCGTTGATCTGCTTCTCCACGGCCTCCAGCTCCAACTGCACCGAATGCAGCTCGAACGCGTCCTCACCTGCACTCAAAGGTAGACACAAATCCGCCATTAAAGTAAGTAGCAGTGAAACAATGGTAATGTGTGTTAATAGGGTATTAGCTGTGTTAGCGCGCCTAGCGCCTGCCGTGCTGGCCATGCTAACGGGCTATAAGCTAATAACAGACTCGGGAGATCAAAATAGAACTAGTGATAACAAGGCGCCCTGATTGTTTTTGTTGTAGAATGCCATAGGGGATATATTCACACGTTATAGAAACGAAAAAATATGGTGTATAAAATTGATTTTAAGAAATAAAATAGACAATAAAGAAATAACTTGACGGAGCTCAAACTCAAAACATGCGTCAGCAACAAACAGGAAGAAAAACAGTGTATTGTTTTTGTTTTCTACAATTTTAGAGTGAAAAAGTGGAAAGCAGCACCCTGCAAAAGAATGGCAAACGTTAGCTTGAATCTGAATAGGACCTGACACGGCAGGGAGCGCGGGTGCCTACGTGGGGTGGGAGAAGCGTGTTCGATGGAGGCGGCTAGGCAGATCTGCTGGTGGTCGTTGATGGGCTCGATTTCCCTTGTTATGATCTAAAGGTCGAACCTGATTGAAGGTCATAGCACACGTTAAAAAATAAATACGACCTCACGTTGTGTCAATCACGTTTGCACACTGCCTCTGAAACTTTCGTCCGTCAAAACAAATTCGGATCAGGTTCGATTTTCGGCGTTTTCGCATCTGTAGCATGCATTTTGATAGGAAAGGATGGGGAATACGAAAAAACGGAAAACCGCATGCGAAAATTTCGGACTCAGTGTGCAACGACCTTAAGAGTGTCTTTGCAGAGCATTGTTTGTTGGAGGTGAAGTGCTGGAGCTCGTCGTGTTTGGATGCTGTTCACGGGACAGGGCAGGGACAAATGCTGGAAGAATTGATGCTGGGGCGGTCCAATTGAGTGCTGCTTATATAGGTTTGTAATGATGATTGACAGGCCTGTATGATTAGGCTCCTCCTGAACCTACATTTGGAACTTCATTTATAATAATAAAGTGTAATATTTTCGGTCTGTCTTCCGGTCAATATATCAGACTTTAATAAAGACATTTTTGTTACACAGGAACTTCTAAGGAACACTGACATTCTCCCAAGAAAACATGGCAATACAACAAAGTCTATTAACAAGAACTATGGACCATGCTGGCAAGGAGTAGATCCCTCCAAAAAAAAATCAGCAATAAGACTACAAAGTCCTCCACAGGTCCCAAAAGGTAGCAAAATGACTGCCTTACTCCATCCACACCACTGGCTTAGCTGTGATGAGATTTATTTTGTGTCTTACTTACTTGCAAAGGAGAACCCACACATTTATGGCTTTCAATCAACTCTTTTATTCAGCGTGTTACATAATGGAGGTACTGTGGGTACTCCAAGCAACCAGTTTGTACAAATTCTAAACACTGGGGCAACCACTGGGTAATTGCTAGCCCCCATGACCGGGGAAGGCTAAGCCTTGCCCAGCTTTCCACACTTTCCACACATGTATAAAAAAATCTATCTATAATAAATCTATTTTGTTGTACTGTGATAATTGTAAAGAAAATAAAGAAAAAAAATTAGAATCTAAAATAGAATAATGGGTGTAATGGGAATTATATTGGTTTTAATGGAAACTGTAATTGTCCCATATGCAAATTGTTGTCTTCAATTGGTGGCTTGTTAAAACCATTAAATCATAATGGAATATGTCCCAAAACACAATAGAAACCATTAAATGTACTGGTTTTATTGGTTAACAGTTGATGGTTTGTAATGTTTTTAATGGTATTTGTAGTGGAAACCATTACAACTTCTGTGATGGTTTCCATTGTTTGTTTTTTCCTTAATGGTATTCACTAGACATAACACGCTACCAATAGAAAGAAAAAATTACCAGTAGAGATCCATAGGGACCATTACAGTTTCCATTAAAACCAACACAATTCCCATTATAAACAGTAAAACCATTACAAATTTTGTAATGGTATCTATTGTTTTTTTTGTTCAGCAGGGTAAACATTTATTTTCAAATTCTTTTGAATATATTAAAAGTCAAGTGATGAAAGTTTAAAAGTTTTAATTTAGTACATCAGGTTTTGTAAATATAATCAGAACATATTTTTTATAATAATTGTTTTTTTTTTCATTAAAATATGACTTATTTTATCATTATGGTGTGATTATTAGTATGTCTAGACTATTATTTCACCCAGCAAATGAACCTTTAAATTTTCTCTACATTTGTTCAGACAGTGAGTGAAATCACTGAAATTCTGTTATCTAAAGAGCCCAATGTTGCAATATTACAATACAAAAACTGACTAAAATATCAAAAATGTATTATTTCTGCATTATAGGCCTCCTACATCAACATTTAAAAAGTGAAAGAATTTTTTCAATGTTTTTTATTTTATTTTTTATATTAGGGTCTTTGAGGGTTAAACTACGCAATTTAGATTACACACAGTGCTGGATCAGGAGAGTAAATGTTAAAATTATGTGTTACATTATGTCTTTATGAGAAAAGAGAAACACCTATTAGGTGTTTGATGGTGTCAGACATAAGAGTTTCTGTTTTTTGTGGTTTTCATTGTGCTTGTAAAAATAAGATATAGGCTATTGAAGCATGCAAACCGTTTTCAGTCATAACATGAAGAAGAGTAATTCTGTGAAACTGAAACTGAGGTTTTCCCCTTTGAGCTCAAAGAACTCAAATTCACAGAATAAGTAAAGAAGTGCTGTAATTTCACTGAATTAAAGCATTCACTCAAAAGTCATCAACCTGTCATCATTCACATGCCCTCGTGTCCTTCACACGTGATTTCTTCTGTGAAACAGAAACAACACTGAACCCCACTGACTCTTGAGACGCTTCTCAAAAGCTCTTCTTTTAAGTGTTTCAGAGTAATAAAAGCATTACAGAGAAACAGGTGTTTCTCTGTAAACAGTGTAAGAAACCTGGGTGTCATAATTGACTCAACTCTCAGCTTTGACAATAAGATAAAGTCAGTTGTAAAAAGTAGTTTTTAACAACTTAGAATGATCTCCAGGTTAAAACCCATTCTTAGTTTTAAAGACTTAGAAACCGTGCATTTATTACCTCGAGATTGGATTATTGCAATTCTCTTTACGTTGGGATCTGTTAGTGACAACTATCTTGTCTGCAAATTGTACAGAACTAGAGTCTACATTCACTCAATCTTGATAATCACAAAGCGCGAGTCATCAGCCTTTAATTTTGCAGTAATAAATGCCATTAACAAAACATCCAAACCTAAAAGTCTTTCATATAAAATATACACAAATATCACTGCATGAACTACACATATGCACATAGTCGGACATATTTTACACAGATAGGCTATCTAAAAATGTGTAGCATTTAATTGTGTTAACGTTGGTTAAATTAATTATGAACTAACATTAAGTTAGGAACAGTGCAGGAAGGTAAATTAGTGAAGGTAAATGTAGCCTGCCTACACCTTCACAAAACAGTCTGTGCACTTCTGATTTACCTTCACAGATATGTCTTTCTGCTTGTGGAACTTCGCATTTTTTTTAAATCACTAATTTAATTTTTTAATGTACTAACTAATGAGTGAAACCTTTGTAACGAGCTGCAGTAGCAAAGTTTTAAGTGTTTACCATCAAAGTTGTATTTTAGCCTTTTTATTTAGGCCTACAATTAAGGCCAAAGGCTGGACAATAAGGACTGCCCGATCAGATGGCCTGGTGCCAGTTTTAAGCCTTGCCGACTTAAACATTCAAGAGAGTTTAAAGCATTAAAGGGCAAGAAGACATGAAAGGTAGGTCCATTCAGTAGCCTATGTTCTGTGTGCACAGCCGCACGTCTCAGCCAGCTTTGCCTTTCTTTCCGCAACTTGCCCTTGAACAGAAAAAAACATACAAGCAGGGCCGCTGCTGGCCAAATGGGTGCCCTAAGCAGGATTGTATTGTTGTGCCCCCTCCCTTAAATATTATGGAAGTTAAGAAAAAAAAAAAAGCATCTACTATAGGGGTCAAAATAGAAATTTAATAAAATATAAAAGTAAATAAATAAATTGTAATTAAATTTTATTATTTACAAATTACAATTGTAGCTCTAGACAGTTACCTATGGCAGTAATACACTTGTCAGATTGATTTTATGGTCTCAAGCATTCAGAAATCACGCAAAAGAAAATTAAGCAGTTTTACTACAAAAACCATGGTTCATTTTTGTAAGGGTTGTGATGTCCACATGTTTTTTGTTGAAGAAATTATAGAGGCTGTGTCATCTATAGCAAAAAGGTGGCCAAAAATGAAAGATTAAGTGGATAATTGAATGAAATGTTTGGTCAATAGTCTATTAAACAAGGATATGATCGTACTGTAAGTATAACAGCAGGCCTTAGGCTCCCTTTACAGGCATTTCTAACATGTAATGCTGAAAAAAGCAATAGACACCATCACAAAATGTGTAATGGTCTTACTGGTTATAATGGGACTTGTATTAGTTTTAAAGGAAACTGTAATGGACCCTGTAGGTCTCTACTGGTAATTGGTCACCTTCTATTGGTGGCTTGTTAAAACCAATAAATAATGGAATATGTCCCAAAACACACTACAGAAAACCATTTTTTAATGGTTAAAAGTTGATGGTTTGTAATGGTATTTGTGATTTATTTGTGATGGTATTAGAATTTTCTGTGATATTGTTTTTTTCAGCAGGGTTGCCTGATTGTTTTTATATATAATGCATTTTAAGTCATTTTAAAGGCTGTTGTTGGTTTAGGTTTGTTTTTATAATGACAAAAATATTATCTTAATACTTCTTTGTATATTATTATTTGAAGTAACAAAACTATGGTTAATTTTCGGTTACATGGCTGCAAGAAACACTTTTTTTTTTTTTTAATTCGTGTTAAAACCATGGCTAACTTTCGTAAGTGAACATGGAAACTTGGAGAGAATATGGAGATGGTGAAATTATTACCGACATTAAAAAACGTTATTAACCTCAACACCCAAAGTTTCACGGGATTATGAATGTAGCCTTATCTGAAAGTGAAGCTCGTTTTCATCTTTTTTTGTTTTGATTTTGTTGAAGTTGTTTTCTTTACTTGGCGCCAGATTGCTGATGTCTTTTCACGGGCATAGTTGTCTATCAATTATGATAATTTGAATTCAGCCACGAGCGGTTGCAGGAGCGGGAATGGTGCGTACATTTTTTATTTTTTATTGAGCAACTGCGAGTTTCGAACTGATGTTGTTTTATTATCAGGAAAAAAAATGCAAGCGATCACTCACGGCGCCCTGTCACGCACTCCACACTCCGCACAAATATCTGAATATGGGCCAGTAGTAGGGCTACTGGAACACATTTATAGGTTTATAAAATACTTTGCCAGTCTACACCCGAGACAGATGCAGTTATAACTTAAAACTGAAGCTATTTGAGTTTTAAAATGATAACGGACCGATGCCGCTCCACATTTATCATTAGTTGTTGTTGTGATCAAGATTATGCTGATTTATTATCAACGTTACAAACAGTGCTTAATGCTTTTTTCAATATTTTTTAATTATTAAAAATATGCTTAAAAATAAAAATATAATTCTTTTATAAGAATATAAGTGTTCACTGTCACTTTTTATCTATTTAACACATCCTTGCTGATTATTATTTATTTATTTATTTTGATCAAATAAATGCAGGCTTGATGAGCATAATACATTTCTTTCAAAAACATTAAAAATAGTAATGGGTCCAAACTTTTGGCCAGTATTGTATGCACATGGTAATCAAACTTTATCTAAGCTAATCTTTTTTTGTTTGATGAAGATCAAAATCATTTTGCTGTTTTATTTAATTTAATCAAGTTTCAGAATACCACTTCAGTAAGTGCTTTTATCATTTTTCCTAGCTGGGTATGAGCAGGATTTCTCCTCCCATTTAATCAATATTGACTACAGATATTGTCATATTATTAATATCAATAATATGATATTATGTATTGCATTGTTACTTTAAATATGACATATATTTACACAAATCAAGTGGAACAAAGACACGATCACTACACAGCAAATTTGAAAGTGTTAAATTCACGCTCTCAGTGTAAAAATTAACACTTTTTCAGGGTTTATATAGATCCACACTAAATAGTTAAACTAACACTTGAAATAGTGTCACTTTTTTAACACTTCATAGAGTTAAAACAACACTGTAAGTGTTCACCATTAACACTAATTTGGTGTAAAAAGGAGGGGAAACACTAATAGTGTTAAAACTACATTAGGTGTGTCAATAACTTAACACCAAGGGAGTTATTTCCAGACTTAATATAGTGTTCATATTAACCCTGATTTGTCATTAAATGTGATCTGCGTTCAGTTCAACTACAAATGCATGTGTATATTCAATAACAGCCAACACGTTGTATCAGTTTGAACCTTTATTTTCAAAAACTTAACACTTAAAACAAAGATACAAATTCACCATCATATCACACGTTAAGTCTGCAGGTCAAAAGACCTGTAAAACTTCAAAATGCTGGCAAAGTGCTCAACTTAAAATATCTTTGTAATTAAAATACATGATGCTCTGAAAAATGTTTTGTCAAAAGTTTGTCAATGCTTTGCATGCAATTCCTTTACTCTTGGCAACTCACTGGTATGACCAACATCAATGTTGTAGACTAGTGTAGCAGGAAGATAAAGACATTGAAAAGGACCTACTCAACAGTTTGAAAACATAGTGGACTTAGAGTTCAATAGTACTCAAGGTGCTGGTTCCTTCAGAAGGGATGAGAAGCTTGTCTGACCACATAAAGTGATCCTGCCCTTGATCCTTCTCAATAGCAGTAGGTATGGCAGGTCCTCCCTCTGACTGAGATGGGTTTCAATACTGGTGCAGGTGCGGGACTGTAAACCACAAAAACAAACATTTGTTTAAAGAAAAAAGAGTGGAAAAAGTGAATTACTCTGTGCAACGATGAATGTATAAACTAGTAACGTTTGATGATGAAATGTACTTTAAAGGGTTAGTTCACCCAAAATGAAAATCCTGACATCATTTACTCTCCCTCATTGTGTTCCACGCCCGTAAGTCTTTTGCTCATCTTTGAAACAAAAGTGAATATACTTTAGTGAAAACAGAGATTTCTGTCCATCCATTGAGTCCACACAGCTACCACTTTGATGCTTCAACAAGTTCATAAAGAGAGTGTAAAATTAATCTATAGGAATTGAGCAGTTTTGTCTGACGAGACATGGTTACCTTTTTGAAATTAGGCTTCTATTCACAAACAGTGATCAGCAAACAAACAGTTCCTGTGAAAGCTCAAACAACACTGCTAACAGAGAATGAGCCTCACAGCTTCTCATGCTTGAGCTTCCATTTAAGTTAGCTTTTCTTGTAAAACTAACATTAGCTTTATTTATTTCTATTCCATCTACTTATTTCTTAAAAAAAACACTAGGTTTCTTTTTTCTATATTCTATCTACTCGTTTTCTTAAAAAAAAAAAGACGTTTTATGTTAGGCTAACCAAGACTTGTTATAGCACTTGCACGTTGTTGCTCTTTTGTTGGTTTTGATTGCTTCTTATCAGTGTTGGGTGTAACACGTTACTGTAATTAAATTACTTATCCACTGAAAAAGTAAAGTAATTTAATTACCTAAAAATGAACAGTAATCCCTTACAGTTACTTATAAAGTACTTGCGTTACATACAGTAAATAATTTCAACGGTTCTAAAATCAATATTGAATTTGAAATGTAAATTTACCGTCTAAAGATAAAATTGAATGCAGCGGCTTTAACTCTCCGCGCGCCGGCTCGTTCATTTTCAGATTTTCCTGATTCACAGAGAAACCTTAAATACTCTGATACATTTAAGACTAAAATCCTTTCCTGCCCCTTTGAGGTCCGACGCTAAAGTGCCCTTTTGGTCCGGTGCCCCCGGTCTGCGATTTCTGCCGAGGGTAAGGGTGTGCGATATGAGGATTTTCTGCTTTTGAAGAAATAGCGTAGAGCGCACATCTATCAGCTGCAGTTCTGGCGCCGCCGTATCAATATACTGTACAACGCCACATAAATTCACATCAGTGTTAACTCAGCGGTAGAGTTACTCTCACGGGACACTGCACTTATTCACAATCACAAAAGTACATTATCTGCATCTGCTTTAAAGTATCATTCGTGTGCTGTTCTGACGAGCGCCTTTTTCTGAGCAAATACACCCAAAGCGCGCTAGATAAAAAGCCCGTCAAACAGCGCCTGATTACTGAACTAAGTTATGTTTTGAGCTAATACTGTCAAAACACACAAGGTTTATGTATAGACTCGGTTGGTTATGTCTAAAATGAAAGTAAACAGCTTAGAGAAACGGATGTGTGTCTGTATATTCTGCGTGCAGGTCTTAAAGGGACAGTACTAAACATGCTGCCGCTTGTCATTAAAGGGATAGTTCACCCTAAAATTTAATTTCAGTCATTATTTTTTCACTCACATGTCGTCCCAAACCTGCATTAATTTATTTCTTGTGCTGAACACAAAAGAAGATATTTTGAAGAATCTGGGTAACCAAACAGTTGCTGGTCCACATTGACTTTAACAGTAGGAGAAAAAAAATACTATGTAAGTCACTGTTGACCAGCAACTGTTTGGTTTTCCACCTTCTTCAAAATAGCGTTTATGTTTAGCAGAAGAAGGAAACTCATCCAGGTTTTAAAACAACTTTTGAGTCAGTAAATGAAGGTATAAAAATAAAACACTAGCCTATTTTAATTTTCGGGTGAATGATTCCTTTAATGTTAATAAAACACCAAACACAAAGAGAAAAATCACTCACTACTCTTGACTGAAAAACTTTAATACAGTTGCTTTAATAGGAATCAGTCTATATAGTGTTTTATTTGTATATTTGTTCATTCAGTTTCTTGAATGCTGCTAAATACACCTACTGTACCTGAAAATAAAACAGTTTATTTTATTTGTATATTATGTGTATTTGTAATGTGTATCTTTGCTCTCATTTTTTAATAACAAAGAAAAAATGACAAAGATTTTTATCTTCACCCACTTTGGCCTAAATATCCGCCATACTTTTTTATATTTTGTTATCTTAAAAGGCTTTGTCTTTATAATAAGGAAATTAGTTTGTCTGTAATGCTCAAACAACTTGCAAAATAGAAAAACCAACATGACAAAGAATCGTGATAAAATTGTGAATCGTGATATTTAAAAAAAAAAAAAAAGTGATATTTTTGCCAGATCCCCCCAGTCCACGATTGTGCCCTCGTCACGCCATTTCACCTCCGGGGGTCTGTGCATGCCACTGATCTCTGGTATTTTCATAATAATCAAGTATACATTTACATTGTCATTTGGCAGATGCTTTTATCCAAAGCGACTTACAATTGGGGAATACATAAAGCGATTCATCTTGAAGAGGCAATCAGACAGAGGAAGTGCTCGTAACACCAAGTCTCAGTCATTGTTCAAATAAGTACAAGCTAGCAAGGGAAGGAGAGAAAGATAAAGGGAATTTATTATTATTTTTTTTTTTAAAGAACAAGTGAAGTGAACTTGATGAAGTCAAGTAGTGCCGAAAGAGATGAGTCTTCAGTTGTTGCTTGAAGATTGACAGGGATCCAGCATTCCGGATAGGGGTGGGAAGATTATTCCACCATCCAGGAATGGTGAATGAGAATGTTCTGGAGAGTGATTTTGAGACTCTCTGTGATGGTACCACAAGGCATCGCTCACTAGCAGATCTCAGACTTCTGGAGGGGATGTAGATTTGTAATAGTGAGTGGAAGTAGGAGGGTGCTGAGCCTGTGGTCGTTCTGTATGCAAGCATCAGTGTCTTGAACTTGATGCGAGCTGCCACTGGTAGCCAGTGCAATGAGATGAAGAGAGGTGTAACATGGGTTCTTTTGGGCTCATTGAAGACCAGTCGTGCCGCTGCATTCTGAATCATTTGTAGAGGTTTGATTGTGTTTGATGGAAGACCAGCCAGAAGAGCATTGCAGTAGTCCAGCCTAGTATATTTATAATCCATTTCTATTTAATGCATTAGTAGCCTATGGAACGTATTTTCTGCCTCATTCTGTGACAAGAAGCTACAGAGGGGGACCAAACCCATACAAACACCCCACACCCACCCCCATCCACGATTGTGCCCCTCCGGGGGTCTGTGCACACCACTGATGTTATATAACTGTGTAGTTGATCAAAATCATAATATGAAGATCAATGTACCTCATTCATTGATGAATGAAGAAGTTTCAGAGATGTGTATATATAAAATGTACTAGATGTATTTATAAAACTGCATCAAAATGATTGAAATGTTGTATAGCAATTGTCTACTTTCTGCTGTTACATCAGGATTCACGTTTATGTCTTTTCACATTTCTGTTTTCATGAGTTAATGAAAATAAACCTTTTATTTCAGAGTTGTTTGAAGAAAATGAGGAGAATGAAGAATTGAGTGAAGTTGAGGGAATAAATCACTTCAGAACGGGAAAAAAACCTTTGAGTTGCTCACAAACTCAGAAAGATTTAAAGAAAAGAAGAGCCAAGAAATCTTTCACCTGCACTCAGTGTGGAAATAGATTGACAAACAAATATAATCTTGAGCTTCACATGAGAGTTCATACTGGAGAGAAACCTTACAAGTGTTCACACTGTGACAAGACATTCAGTCAGTCAACAACTCTGAAAAGACACGAGAGGATTCACACTGGAGAGAAACCGTTCACTTGTGATCAGTGCGGGAAGAGTTTCACACAATCAGCAAACCTTAAGCATCACATGAACATCCACACTAGAGAGAAACTGTACACATGTGATCAATGCGGGAAAACATTTTTGAGAGCTTCAGAACTGAAGAAACACCTGAGAGTTCATACAAAGGAGAAGCCACATTCATGTCATTTGTGTGGAAAGAGTTTTTCACGTCTAGATCATTTAAAAGAACATCAGAAAATACACACTGGTGTGGGAGAGTACATGTGCTTTGAGTGTGAGAAGACTTTTACTACAGCGAGCAGTTTAAAACAACATGAGATGATTCACACTGGAGAAAAACCTTACAAGTGTTCACACTGTGACAAGAGATTCAGTCACTCAGGACACCTGAAAAGACATGAGAGGATCCACACTGGAGAGAAACCGTATCACTGCACTGCATGTGGGAAGTGTTTCAATCAATTTTCTGCTCTACACAAACATACAAAAAACAATCACAGTAAGTAAATCATCTTCAGGTCTTTCAGGTCTGATGCTGCATCCTCACCAAATGTGACACAATAATGCATCAAGCAATAGAATATCATCTGGATAAATCTGTCATAACTAGACATTACAAGCGACATTAAAGTTTTCACAGTGAATAAAGTTCATCAAAACCAGCAGATTCAACTGAGATTCAGATTAACTCAAAGATGGAGTTCCTCCCCAAAGAACGATGTTAAAAAGTTATATTATTGTATATCATTTTGCTTCATAATTTAAATTCTATCATTGTGTTTTTTTATGAGTTTCATGTGTCACTTGCTTTCTTGTTCAGGAAGATGAAGAAGAGACGGTAAAACTTTTAAGAGAGACTGAGGTGTTTAATTTTGTTCTTCACTGTTGTTTTCAAAACGACTTGTTATTTTTCCACTTTTGATGTATTTAGAAAATGCAGATGCAATATATGCTGTCATGTAGCTTTGCAACTGATGCTTCTGTGCTTCTCTTGTGAGCAGGGATGGGTACCAGTACCTGGTATTAAACTATGGAAGCTGACTGATCTCATTAATAATTCACACAAAAGACACGATGCACACATGCGTATCCCTATTCACATGCATGAAACCCAATTCACATGCATGAAAAAAAAGATATATATTCACAAAAACCAATTCACGTGCACAAAATTAGAATATATATTCATAAAATAAGTTTCACAAATGCAAAACACAATTCACAGATGTACAACTGTGTACAAAATGTTTAATGTTTAAAATTCACAAGTGTATCATGGACTGTGAATGTGCAAATCGTCTTTCGTGTGTGAATCGCCCTGGATTTGTGTGTGTGTATTTCTGAGACTTTCATGGCAGCGCGCTTCTCCAACGTGGGTCACTCGTACTCTTTAGCCAATCAGATGCGAGCTCACCATTCAAGTTTATTCAACCAATCATAACCCGCCAAGAGCGCAGCCACTCAAGGAGCTCAGCTTTGCACCCCTTTTGTGCAATCGGACTTATTTACAACGGAAGTGAAGCTTTACGTCCTCAATCCAGCATGGCGAACGACACTGCATGATTTTCGGCTGTCCCAGATGAAAGACTGGCATCAAGAAGCAATCGTGGCGACTTCTGATTGGCTACGATTGTTTCACGATGCCAATCTTTCATCTGGGACAGCTGAAAATCGTGCAGTGTGTTTAGGTTGCATCCTCACAATTATATTCCTTCTTAGAGAAAAATTATATCTGTGAAGATTTCCAGTCAGGATTTAGACCGTATCATAGTACTGAGACTGCTCTCATTAGAGTTACAAATGACCTGCTCTTATCATCTGATCGTGGTTGTATCTCTCTATTAGTTCTACTGGATCTTAGCGCTGCATTCGACACTATCGATCACAACATTCTTTTGAATAGACTAGAAAACTTTGTTGGCATTAGTGGAAGTGCATTAGCATGGTTCAAATCGTACTTATCTGACCACCATCAATTCGTAGCAGTGAATGAAGAGGTATCATATCGATCACAAGTGCAGTATGGAGTTCCTCAAGGCTCAGTACTAGGGCAGTTACTTTTCACGCTTTACATGTTACCCTTGGGAAATATCATTAGGAAACACGGGGTTAGCTCTCACTGTTATGCTGATGATACTCAACTCTATATTTCTTCACGGCCTGGTGAAACACACCAAATTGAGAAACTTATGGAATGCATAGTCGATATAAAAAACTGGATGACGAGTAATTTCTTACTGCTAAATTCTGAAAAAAACAGGTGTTAATTATCGGACCTAAAACCCCCACAAGTAATAACCTAGAACACTGTCTAACACTTGATGGCTGCTCTGTAAATTCTTCGTCATCAGTCAGGAACCTAGGTGTGCTATTTAATAGTAATCTCTCCTTTGACAGCCACGTTTCTAGCATTTGTAAAACTGCATTTTTTTCATCTTAAAAATATATCTAAACTGAGACCTGTGCTCTCAATGTCAAATATAAATAAAGGTGACTTGACTTGACTTTAGGGCTTAAGTTATAACTTTATTTCATAATGTTTCATAAATTAATATTGCCAAAAATAATACAGCTAACCACTTTATTGTTTTTATAAACACTTCATCGTCTCATTACACGTTTGTCAATCAAGACAGTCACAGTTACAGTTTTTTATTTGGAGAATAGACGTTTCCATGGGTCACATGGGCTATTCTGATATATCTGGATGCCACCAGGTTTGCTTTTATCTCATTTACTGCTCAAATGTGCATAACAGAGTGGATTAAAGCTGCACGATTAAGCATTTAAAACATGGCCATTTCAATTCAATCAGTCATGCGATCTAATTCCTAAATGACAACAATGTCAAGTATGATCACAGCAAACGTTCAGATTTGTTTTGGTGCTGCCCCTGAGCCAGTGAGCTGTTGTCATGCATAGGTATTATTAAACCGCTTCACAAACACAGTCTCTTCAGTCACATAGTATCATTATTTCTGTCGTACAATACTTTAAAATATCAGAGGTACTGGGATAAAAAGTTTGTATTTCTGATATAACCACTAATGTCTACGATACAGACCAAAATAAGAGTTTTTGAAATTTTGAAACATTTTGACTTTAGTTTCAAATAAAGGTTGTATCAATTATAGTTATATCAGTAGGTGGTGGCAAATGATTGCTAAAAAATGTACTTGTCATTCATTCATTCAAGAGATTAGTTAAAAATGCTGATTCATCCAGTAATGGTTGAAGTCTTTGGGTCTTTTTATCATTTACTCCACCTTTGTTTCAATAATTAAGCCAAATTAATTTGAAATATTAAAGAGCCTCTAGTGAATTACATGTTATTTTATTTAGTTGTCTAGTCAGAATTATGGGAGAATTGTGATGTTTATTTTAAAGAAACGCAAATCATGACTCATTTTATCCAGAATCATGGAGCTTAGAGTGAATTATCAGTAATTATAAGAGACTGTTTCACCAGCTGACATAAGAGTTAATTGATCAAATAAAATAACACCAGCAATACATGGCAGCTGGCAAAACATGTCAGAGTACAGCATTTTACTGTAGTATTGTATACACACACACAAACACACACACACATTCTCTCTCATACACACACATGCACACACTTAATAAAGTACATCATTCTTCATGCTACAAAGGCCAAATTTAACATTTAAATGTATTTAATATAGTGACTTACCAGAACATTTGCAGAATTTTCATGTTTACAGAAATTTTTTGGCCCTTTCATATTTCTGACCCATTGCTCATTTATTTTTTGTTTAGCAACTTTTACGGCTTTTTTCATTTCTTGCTTTTGTCCGCACTGTTTACAAGTTTTGAAATGTAGAAATTGCATGAACTGCATTTTTTTTAATGTGGACCCAGGCATCCTGTGATAAACAAAAAACAGACATTTTAACATTAGCATCCATGTAGCAAGTTATCCACTGAACTGTTATATTTTTAATAGCTTCTAAAAAAAGCACAGACCAATACAATTCCCATGCTGGTTAAAGCCGGGCTCACACTGTGCGATTTTTTAAAAGTCCTTTAGGATTGTACTTGTCAGACTGCACGAACATGATGATCATGTCACACTGTGGGATCTCAGTTGTCATTAATGTCAGACTGTACGACAGTCAAGATGAGTTAAAAACAGGTGCGTACAAGAAAACTGTCCGGACAAGTCCAGTGACTGTGAACTGCATTGCACGCGGGACCGAACTGTTGGCTATCATGAAAAGTATATGAATGGCAGCAATACCGGCGTATTTAAGAAGAATAGTGTATGCAGCTCTACACACCCACATGAAAACAGCGGCGCAACCAGTATCAGCAACGTATCAGATGAATTCCGTGAGCGGAGGACGGGAGCGCCGGAGTTTATGGCTGATAGGATAATTCTCTAGCATTAATTCTGCTCATAGCTTGTCTTGAAAAACGGAAACACTCGCTGCTGAAAACGCATCTCTACGGGACTCGGTCAAATCTCTAACTGAAAATATGACCCATCTAAGTGAAGAAAATAAAAAAATAAAAGAGACTGTCATCGATCTCCAGGCCCGTAGCATGAGAGATAACCTGGTGTTTTCAGGCATCCCGGAATCTGCCGAAGAGGACCCAGAAGCTACGGTTAAAAACTTTATCAAGACATACCTGAAGCTTCCGGAAGACACCATGGAAAACATCTGCTTCGAAAGAGTCCATCGGATGGGAGCGAAGAAATCTGGAGCCCCGAGGCCGCGTCCTATTGTGGCCAAATTCGGATACTTCAAGCAGAAAGAGCAGGTGAAGAGTCGCGGCAGAGAGCTGAAAGGAACAGACTTCGGCGTAAACGACCAGTTCCCCAAAGAAATCCTGGAGCGACGCAAAATTCTGTTCCCAATCCGACGCAGTCTCATCCAAAAGGGCTCCCGAGCTGTCATCGCTGTGGACCGGCTCTACGTGGACGGGCAGCTCTACCGCAACCTCCGTACCACTCCGTGGTTATATTAACACCACTCCAGATAAGAATCTGTTATATTTATCTTTTTTCTCTCTCTTTCCTCGCTTGTTCTTCCATTTACCTCTAACTATTTATGTCATTTCGATAATTTAATACGATATCATAACAAACACGTACAGTCAGTCTCCGCAGCGTTTAAATGATTTTGCAATGTTTTCGTTTCTGTCAAGTTTTTACTTTCATCCCTCTATGCTTGCTTCTTTGTATGTCTTTCTTACTTCCAACTCCTTTCACGGCACCGATCACCTGCTTTACTACACATATAAACACAACACCCTATATTACACATCTGCATGGCACGACCATGTACATATACACTCAGCATTAACGCAACCACTCAGACCTTACAGCGCACACAGACATGAAGGACATACTCGCATACAAGCACGTACACGCCCGCTCATATCTTATTCATTTGAGCATCACACGCAGCGAGCAGCATTAGCTACACACACACATCTATGGGTGCATTAAGGTTTGTCACATGGAATGTGAATGGAGCTGGCTCCAGAGAAAAGAAGTTAAAAATATTTAGCCAACTTAAAAAACTACAAGCAGACGTTGTTTTATTACAAGAGACTCATAGATCTGCCACAGCTATAGATCAACTTAAAACAACTGAGTTTCCTAATGTGTTCTCAGCCTGCTATAACTCTAGGCAAAGGGGGGTAGCAATTTTAATACATAAAAATGTTAATTTCACAGTACTCAACACAGTTATAGATCCAGAAGGTAGATTTCTAATCATTAAATTATCTATATTTGACAAAAAGTTATGTATTGTTAGTATATATGGTCCAAATGTTGATGACCCCTCTTTCTTTCACGTTTTTTTTACCGTACTCTCTGAACAACTAGATTGTGCTCTTGTTATTGGGGGAGACCTCAACTTTGGACTAAATAAAGAAATGGACAGGCTAAGTACAGCTGGAACTCAGCGCAATTGGGAATCCACAAATATAGTTAAACAGTACATGAGCGACTATGGACTTTGCGATGCATGGCGTTCTTTCCACACCAACAGTAGGGAATTTACTTTCTTCTCACATGTCCATCACTCTTACTCTCGTCTGGATTATTTCCAAGTCAGCAGCTCACTGCTGAGTGACATTTCAGACACAGAGATACACCCTATAGCTGTCAGCGATCATGCTGCTGTTTCTTTAACTCTAGTAAATAAGAAGGCCACTCCACCAAGTAATAACTGGAGATTCAATACATCATTGCTTAAAGACGACGATTTTATTAAATATTTTAAAGAAGAGTGGGCTTTATATTTAGACTATAATGATCTGCCTGGAACATCAGCATCTGTTCTCTGGGAAGCAGGCAAAGCTGTGATGAGAGGTAGAATAATCTCATTCTCATCGCATAAAAAGAAAAGAGAAAATAAATGTATTCAGGAATTAGAAGAAACCATAAAAACTTTAGAAGAATCCTACGTATCCTCCCAGGAACAGGAAATGCTGAAAAAAATATGTAAAGCAAAACTAGAATTAAATGAAATTATTAATAAAAAAACTAAATTCTTAGCACAAAGACTTCGCTGGCAAGAATTTGAATATGGTAACAAATTAGGTCAATTCCTAGTGAACCAGTTAAAAATAAAGAAAGAAAAAACAACTATATGTGCTGTTAAAGATTTAACTGGGGATACAGTATATGACCCTGAAAGAATAAACAATACTTTCAGAGATTTTTACGAATCTTTATATTCTCCACAGATAAACCCATCTAAAGACGAAATTGACCAATTTCGTGACAATATAACTCTTCCGAAATTAACAGACAATCAAGCGATGGCATTGGATTCTCCACTGACATCAGATGAACTTCAGGAAGCTTTGAACAGTATGCCCAATAAAAAGGCTCCAGGTCCAGATGGCTTTCCAGCAGAATTCTATAAAGAATTCTGGGCTATTCTGGCACCAACATTCTACAGAATGTTGCAGGAAACCAAAGAAAATGGCAGACTTCCACCAAATATGAATTCTGCCAACATTAGTCTCTTACTAAAACCAGGCAAAGACCCTGTATTGCCTACTAGCTATCATCCAATATCCCTTATTAATGTGGACACTAAAATAATCTGCAAAGCTATCTCAAAAAGAATAGAGAAGATAACCCCTCTCATAATTCATTCCGACCAAACTGGTTTCATAAAAGGGAGGCACTCCTCAACAAATACACGTAGGTTACTTAACTTGATAGACTATTCATGCAATAGAAACCTTCAAATTACAATATTGTCTCTAGATGCAGAAAAAGCTTTTGATAGGGTTAACTGGAATTTTCTATTTGCAACTTTACACAAATTTGGTTTTGGAAACTCTTTCATAAACTGGTTAAAAATATTATATAACTCTCCAACAGCATGTGTCAGGACAAATGACCAAACGTCCTCTAGATTCTATCTTAAGAGGGGCACCAGGCAGGGATGCCCCCTCTCCCCCTCACTGTTTGCAATTTTTATTGAACCACTAGCAGCAGCAATTAGACAGGCAACAGTGATTAAAGGCATTAAATGCAAGAATGTAGAACATAAAGTTAGTCTTTACGCAGATGATGTGTTACTTTTTCTTCAACATTCACAAACCACTTTCTCTGAGGTAATTACATTAATAAACTCTTTCTCAAGAGTCTTAGATTATTCAATAAACTGGTTAAAATCAACAGTTCTTCCAATTAATTGCTCCTTCCAGAATTCTTCCACTCCACTGCAATCTGGAAATATTAAATATTTAGGTATTAATGTTTCTCCTAAACTGGCAGATTTGATTAAATTAAACCACATCCCACTTTTAAAGAAGGTAGAAGATGATCTAACCAGATGGAGGTCGTCTCTACCCATATCACTCATGGGAAGAGTCGCCTCAATAAAAATGATGGTTTTGCCAAGAATTAATTATTTATTTGCAATGATCCCGAGCAAACCACCACCTGACTGGTTTAGATCTCTGGACTCCTCCATCTCTAAATTCCTTTGGAAAGGTAAACCCCCGCGTATTAGCTTAAAAACGCTGCAAAAGACCAAGGATAAAGGAGGACTAGATCTACCTAACTTTTACCACTATTTCTTAGCCAATAGGCTTCAACACATTTCAGGGTGGTTAAAACACACCCTCTTAGATGAGCCTTGGCTAGATGTAGAACAGGTATTATGCAATAATATAGAGATTTCGGATCTGCCATTCATTAGCTCGATCAATAAACGACACGTATGCTTTAAAAGCATCAGTATCAGCTCTTCTCTGACAGCATGGTGGGAGTTTCTAAAAATGACGGAGTCTTCACTAATCCCATGCAAACGTACCCCCATCTGGAACAATCCTGACATATTGCTAAACAACAATATGATAAACTTCACAGATTGGAGTTGTAAAGGTATTAAATACCTGGAAAATATATTCGAAGGGACAGACTTTATTCCCTTTGACAAATTAATTAAACAATATGGGATTAATAAGAACAGATTTTTAGAATATCAACAAATTAAATCTATTGTAAAAAGGAAATTTAAGTCTAATCATATCAATTTACAAATACCACCAAGTGTGGCAGATTTTCTTAATCTCAAAACCCCCAAATTAATGTCTAAAATATACAGGGCACTTTCCAAAATAGATGAATCAGTATCACTTCCTATTGCAAAATGGGAAGCAGATCTATCAGTAAGCTGGGACCATAATTTCTGGTCTCAGATATGTTTAAAAACCTTTGAACTGATTAGAAATCCTGGTTTACAATTAATACAATACAAAATTCTGCATAGAGTGCACTACACAGGTCATCGGATGTTCAGGATGGGTTTTACAGCTTCTAACAACTGCTCACACTGTAAAGGCAATACACCTGACAATTACATCCACGCTCTATGGTTCTGTCCACCTGTTCAGAGGTACTGGTACAGGATTTGTGAAGACTTATCAAAGTGTCTTAAATGCTCTATTCCAGCCTCTCCTTTAGTCTGCTTGTTGGTTGACCTAGATGGTGTCACTACAGAAGATAACACAATCCACATGGCTTTCACTGCCCTATGTATTGCTAAGAAGACTGTCCTCATGAACTGGAAAAATAAAAATAATCTTAATATCAAGATTATTTGTGGGATTATATTAGCCTTGAAACAGCTTCTGCTGACACATTAGATCAATCTCTCTGGGCTCCTTTGATCAGCTCCATCACCTAGTGTGGGTGGGGGTCCCGATTCTGTCCGGCTGTGGTTTTTGTTGTTGGCGTGGGGTGGCAATATGGGCCTGGGGCATCTGGGGGTTCCCTGGGGGTGGGTTTCTTGGTGGGTTCGGCGCTGGGGCTGCGGCCTTGGCCTGGATGGGGTATTGGTGACTCTTGGATGCTGTTTCTCTGGCGGCGACATGCGGCGCTGCTGGGGATGCCTGTGCCGGCGGACGTAGGTTGCCAGCCTGGCAGCCGCACTGTTCCGGGGTTGGTCCGCGGGGGGGGGTTGGGGATCTGGGGGCGCTCTGCCTCCGGGTTGGGGTTACGGCTGGGCCTGGGGGGCTTGGGTCCTGGTTGGTGTGCCGCCGGGAGCATGGGTTGGTGCATGCGCTTGGGCCCGGCTCTGGTGTGGGGGTCTTCGATGCATCGGTGCCTCCGCAGGGGGGGGGGGTCCAATAGAGGCGGGGTAAACGGGCTTTACCTGGGTGTCTTATTGTCTTATGTAGTTTGGGAACTGACTGGATGATGGGGTGGGGTAGTTTTTCCTCTGCTGTGGGGTCTGGTGGGCCGCCCCGGGCTGCCATGGGCCCTGGTCTGGATGGGCCTGGGCCCCCCGCCCTGGGCAGATTTGGGGTAACGGGGGTGCCTATGGGGGTCAGCGGGGGAGCTGGCTCCAGAGGGGGGGGGGGTATTTTGCCCCCTCTGATGCTTTCCTCCCCATCCCTAAGGCTTCACTTCTCCCGCTCCATCACACTAACACATAGGTAGGGTTTTGAGGTGCGGGTGCGTCGCTGGGATGCGGGGGAGGTGGTACTCCTCTGTCTCCTCGTGGCCGCCTGCATCTCAATTACACATTACAGCTTAGACATTCTCATTACTTACTGTCACATGACACATACATATAGGGCCTTGGGGGTGGGCACACTGAATGGCATCCGGAGGGCGGTCTGTTCATTCAGCCTTCCCTCTGGTGCCAGTGCCCACTTCTCAATTTTAAGTTGCACATAGACATTGAGGGCTCTAGGGAGGGGACGAGCTGACACAAGCTTGTGGAGGGTGCCCCTCCCCTGTTTTAAAGCACCCCTGTTTTAAAGCACCTTAGAACAACACACACCAACACTACATTTGAGCGGGTGGGGTGAAGCATGGGGTCTCTTTTTTTTTTTGTTTTTTTTTCTCACACCCCTGTTCTCTGTTCTCTGTCTGGGGCCGGGGGCTGTGAGGATGAGCTGGCCGCCCGGTCGGGGTCTGGGCTGTTGATTTTCTCTGCTGCTGCGGGGACCGGGGTGGTCTTCCTGTCCCCACGCCGGAGCGAAGGGGGTTCAGCTCCGGGATCGGGCGCTGACTACCCCTCTGGGGGTGGTGGTGCCTGGACCTAGGAGTATAGAGTGCATATGGGGAGTGTGAGTGTGGGTACTGTGTCCATTTTTGTGTGTCTACATGTGGGGCGAGGGTGTGAATATTCGTTTGCGTGCATGAGGGTGGGAACATATGCTTGTGTATATGTGTGCTTGTCGTCTACGTCTATGTGTCAGGTCGGGCCTTAGACTCCACCTCACTCATCATCTTAGTCGACCCCCACCCCACCACCATGCCCTGCCGGTGGAGGATGCACATTCCTCAACGCCGGTGCGTTGGTGATTTCTCGCGCCGGGGCAGGATGCTCGGGCGAGCGCCGGCCCACTCTCGGCGGTCGATTGGCGGGGCCTGGCCCTACTGGCCTTGCTGGGCCCCGATTGTGGGGTGGGGGGGCCTTTGGGTCTCCGGGCCCAGGGCCTGGTCCGCCCTGGTGTGGTCGGCTGCCGGTGGAGCCTGCGGGCTTGCCGCCACGGCACCCTGGGGCGTCTACACTGTGGCTGTCGGAGGTCCCACCTTCGGGCTCTCCTCTGCCCTTTTCTGGGTGGAGGCCGCGGTTGTCCCTGCGGTGGTTCTCCTGGGGGTCCCGTGCCCTGGGGGGCCTCCGGATGTTTGGGGCCCGGGTCTTTTCCGTGCCTGCTTCATGCCTTGCGGGATGGGGCTGTTGTTCCCCACACACACTATTAAACATTTACATGGAGGAGCCTTATGAACACAAGCGCGCTCACACACACAGGTGTACACTCAAGCATTCACATTGGTATAAAAACAGGTGCTCACAGACACACATTGTCTTGATCTGCTGTTGCTTCAAAACTTATTTTGTAATATTAGTTATGTGTGCTGCTCAATAACATTTAACATTTAGAATTTATTGTGATTCATACAGATGTTGGTTGTTGCTGCAGTCTCTTTGATGTTGTGTCTTCGGTTGTTTTCTCTTTTTGTCAGCAGGTATCGAAGCAAATTGTCTGTTTTTTTATTTTTTTTTATTTTTCCCTCTCTCTCTCTATCCCCCATTCTCCTTTTTTCTCTCTCTCTCTCCCCCTTCTTTGTTGACTTTCCCCACAACCTTTTTTTAATTTTTTTTTTATTTTCCTTTCTTCTTTCTCTCTCTTGTTTTCTCTGTCCCCTGGTCTTGTCTGTCACAGTGTGGTTAAGTAAAAGGGTATATAAAATTAAATTAATTAATTAATATAAAAAAATAAAAAAAAGATAAAAAAAGAAATAAATATATTTAATTAAAAAAACAAGAAAAAGAAAAAAAAAAAAAAGGCTGTGAATGATGATAGCATAGCCACGCATATGTACTGACATCTGTTATCTGTGCAACTGACAGGCCAAAAAAAAAAGAAAAACGGAGACAGTTTTACATTCATCGTAGGGGTTGTCACACTGCAGGACTGTTCGCCAAATCTTCTGACACTGCCAGAACTTCGTCGGAGGTGAAATTTGATCGCAACAGCCATTAATCGTCTGTCGGTGAACATGTCAAACCAGCGATCAAAGTCTACAGATTTTAGCCTAGGATTATAGGAATCTTTTAGGATTTTCAAAATTTGTCTCAGACGAGGAAATCGTGGCCAAAATCGCACAGTGTGAGCCGGGCTTAACGCTGCTGGTATGGTGCTGTGTTTTGGAACATGTCATAAATTGGTCATAAACAGGTCAAAGTTGGTCCAAGCTGTTTCAAGTTTGTCATAAACTGATAAAAGCTGGCACAAACAGGAAATGAGTTGATCTAAACTACTGCAAGCCTGGACCAACTGGTCAGTGGAAGATTAACTCAGACTCCCATCAAAAATCTAAAACCAGCACCAGCCATGTTCCAAGATACAGATGTCCCCCCCCGCCACTTAAGTGTGCTTTTTAAAAGTGTGTATGTACAGGTGGATTAAATATCACCCATTTGTACAGTATAACAATATCCACTCTGGCCTAATCTGAGCTCATAAAACATCATCTTAATTACTGTTCGCGTTTGAGATTGTTTATGCTGCATCATGATGATTTGGTGTTTGGATAACATTAGCACCTATATGCAGAAACATTTTAATACATCATTAAATTTGAAGGTTATTAACATTTCGTTATTAACATTTCGTTAAATGATAAACATATCAAGTGAAAACCATTACAGATTAACTAATATAGAAATATTAAATGTATAGTCTAATTCACTATTAATACAATATAAGGTAACAAGTAATAAAAAAGAAGGATGCTTCCTTACCTGTACAACTAATTTCCTTTGCACGACGTAATGCGCGGGAGATTATGCAAAACGAGAAACACCGGAAGTGGTCCGAGCAGAGCGAAAAGATTATTTTCGTATCTGATAACACAGCACGTTTAAAAGTACAACATAAAAATATACAGATTTTTGTACTACTCTGAAATAACGAAAAAAAAAAAAAGAAAAAATATGCAATTTCCCAGCATATGGTATTTTTTTAGTAATTAAAGCAAAGGCTAATATGTGTGTGTGTGTGTGTGCATTTATATACATTTCATGCTTTATTTCAAATACTTTTACCATGTTTTGTTTCTTTTTTTTTGACGCGCTCTCTAAAATTCTCCATTATGATTGGTCAGTCGCGACATTAGTTGTGTTTTGGAAAACTAACTCTGATGATGATTTTACTGAGTTTACTCTTTTTATTTTTTTTTATACAAATTATCATCATACTTAAAAAACCAAGTACTCTACATTAACTATCCCTTACGTAAAATCATGCCTATCTGTACAATAGACTAACAATATAACAATAAATAGCCTAACAAATGCAATTATACCTAGACTATTATAGGTATTGCATTAATATATTATTGGCCTATATATACTGTGTATATATATACAGTATATATATATATATATATATATATATATATATATATATATATATATATATATTATATATATATATATATATGCAGTAATAATGACACACACTTGTTTGTTCAGTTTATTTTCACAAACATAGAACAAGTTGACATATAACTGGAGTCGGCATATCCCCTCTGTTGAAATCGTGGTCTGGGGGCACTTAGATCGGATCTAAAGGGCACTTTAGCGTCGGCAATTAAAAGATGTCTTCTGTAGCCTACACATTAAAGGAACTATGAGATTAAACTGCTGTTTCGTCTTGCCAGAGGAGAACAGAAAACTGCTTCTTTCAATTATTTCCCTGTTTAATTCTGTAAGCTGCTTTGACACAATCAGCATTGCAAAAAAGCGCTATAACAGTAATAATAATAACAGTGACTTGACTCGACTATTATTATTAAAAGAGATGTTACAAGACGCAATCGCATATTTCTCATAAGTATTTGTTCACAATCTTGCCACGCTCTGCCTGTCCACTCTGCAGTAGGTTATACGTAAGCATTATACGTTATTTATGTGAAAATGCGTAAGACCCTTTACGTTTTTGAAGCCCAAATACGTGTAAATTGTACGTATAGGCGTCTGTTTAAACGTCACATGCATACATTTTCTGTTGACAAATTTTACGTACAAATAGATACGTATTTTCATGAGATCACGTTGAAACAGCACAGGACTGCAGACACAAGGAGAATAAATAGGGAGACTAACGAGGGAGACACAGGTGGAGAAACTGAAACATTAATCAGATAGCAATAGACAGGAGAGCACATGACCCTAACAACAAACAACCATCCATGTGCTCAACAAACAGACACAGTGACCTCTGGTGGCCATCTAAGGCACACCAATACTGTGACAACAGGGGTCCGTTCTTCGTACGTCGCTAACTCAGTTAGCTGGATTTGATTGTTGCCGATTTCACTTGATCTTGGATAATTTGGTTCTTCGAAGCTCATCCTGGACTTGCTGTCATAGCAACAGGACCGTAAACTTAAACCTGCTCGGGAGCAGGCTTATTTCATGTAAACAGGATTATATTGTATCTTTTTAAGCAGAATTGATACTTAATATCTGCCCCAGCCACCGCTACTTTATTACAAGAGTACCCTGCTGGTCCAGGGACAATAATTTAAAATAAAAATAATTTAAAAATGAATTTGAAAATAAGATAACAATGTTGTGTAATCTATAACACTATAGACACAGACAGTTTTACTCATTGAAAGATTTCTTAGTGATGAAATAATTACGTTATAATTGTATTGGAGTCTTACACACATGCTATACAGTTAATCTGAGCCGTGCATTAATTTGAGTAATTGCTTGATGGAGCGCAGCAGGAGATGCAGATAACATGATCTTTAAGAAACTGTAATTAATGCTGTCACATAACAAATCTGTTTCAAAGATACAATTAAATTAATTGCTAATTACAACACTGAAGTAAAAATGTAAAGCCTACGCAAATGCTAGAAATCGTGAATATAAATAATTGGGAACCATGTAAAGAAATTACAAATAAATTAAAAACATTTCATTTATCTATTATAACATTTATGTAGTTTTATTCGCTTGGCTGTTTCCTTATAAAAGTCCAGAAATTTGTCAACTTTTCCATCAGGTGTCTTTTTTAATGATATGATGTCATTACGTTGCTGTCTTGCCGCCAGCCAATCGCTGCATTGCTGATCGTGGTTTTGAGTATCGATAGATCTGCCCTTTTCAGGGAACACGAGAACGCGCAGTAATCTTAGACAACTTAATCCAGATATTTTAATCTAATACGCAAATTCGTTAGAAGAACCAAATAAGCCAGAGAGCAGTTATCAGGATTAGAAGATCTGGCATCTTTCACATCATCTCAGATGTATTAAGTGAGGTACGAAGAACGGACCCCAGGTGTCTTTTTGGAGGCTTGTTGAGTTTTCTCATCTTCTGTGAGTGTGCAAGACTTTCGCTTCATAAGCTGCTATAGGGAAATAATGAGAAGAATAAAGTGCAATAAGCAGTAAAATTGTTTGTGCTACAACCCAGTGTGTTTTTAATTAAGACAATGCATTAAAATACAACCCCAAATTAGAAAAAGTTGGGACAGTATGGAAAACGCAAATAAAAAAAGAAAGTAGTGATTTCTAAATTTACTTTGACTTGTATTTCATTGCAGACAATATGAACACAAAATATTTCATGTTTTGTCTGGTCAACTTCATGTCATTTGTAAATATACATCCTTTCCTGTCATTCAGACCTGCAACACATTCCAAAAAAAGTTGGGACAGGAGCAATTTAGGGCTAGTAATGAGGTAAATTGGTTAAATAATGGTGTGTTTTGAAACAGTTGATGTCAACAGGTGATTGTAATTATGATTTGGTACAAAAGCAGCATCCAAGAAAGGTCTAGTCCTTTAGGAGCAAAGATGGGCCGAGGATCGCCAGTTTGCCAACAAATACGTGAGAAAATTATTGAAATGTTTAAAAACAATGTTCCTCAAAGAAAGATAGGGAGAGATTTGGATATTTCACCTTCAACAGCGCATAACATAATTAAAAGATTCAAGGAATCTGGAGGAATTTCAGTGCGTAAAGGACAAGGGCGCAAGCCTAAGCTGAACAACCGTGATCTCCGATCCCTCAGGCGGCACTGCATCAAGAATCGTCATTCATCTATAAGCGATATCACCACATGGGCTCAGGACTACTTTGGCAAACCTTTGTCAAGTACCACAATACATAGTTACATCCACAAATGCCAGTTAAAACTGTACTGTGCCAAAAGGAAGCCCTATGTTAACAATGTCCAGAAGCGCCGTCGACTTCTCTGGGCTCGGAGGCATCTGGGATGGACCATCACACAGTGGAAACGTGTACTGTGGTCAGATGAATCCGTATTTCAGCTATTTTTGGGAGGATTGGACGCCGTATGCTCCGGACCAAAGAAGAAAAGGATCATCCAGACTGTTACCAGCAACAAGTCCAAAAGCCAGGGTCTGTCATGGTATGGGGTTGTGTCAGTGCCCTTGGCAAAGGTAACTTGCACTTCTGTGATGGCACCATTAATGCTGAAAAGTACATAGAGATTTTGGAGCACAATATGCTGCCTTCAAGAAGACATCTTTTCCAGGGACGACCATGCATATTTCAACAAGACAATGCAAAACCACATTCTGCACACATTACAAAGTCCTGGCTGCGGAGGAAGAGGGTACGGGTACTTGAATGGCCTGCCTGCAGTCCCGACCTGTCTCCAATAGAGAATGTGTGGTGCATTTTGAAGCGCAAAATGCGACAACGAAGACCCCGTACTGTTGCCCAACTTAAGACTTGTTTGCAGGAAGAATGGGACAAAATTACACCTGAAACACATCATCACTTGGTGTCTTCAGTCCCTAAACGTCTTTTAAGTGTTGTGAAAAGGAATGGCAACATTACAAAGTGGTAAATGCTTTACTGTCCCAACTTTTTTGGGAATGTGTTGCAGGTCTGAATGACAGGAAAGGATGTATATTTACAAATGACATGAAGTTGACCAGACAAAACATGAAATATTTTGTGTTCATATTGTCTGCAATGAAATACAAGTCAAAGTAAATTTAGAAATCACTACTTACTTTTTTTATTTGCGTTTTCCATACTGTCCCAACTTTTTCTGATTTGGGGTTGTACAACTACATTGTTCTGACCTTATCAGTCCATTTGTATCCTTGATTCGCTCTTGTCGCTTATGACATAACCGCTAATCACAATGACTTGTCTTTGGAAAATATTATTTTATTCGCTTATGTCAGAAACAGCGAATCTCTTTAAAACTGGCTGTTGTTTTCACTACATTATTTTGTAATATTTTGTAAAAGTTGTACCCGCCAGCTGAAGGTGGCAAAAGGAAAGCTAAGAGTAAAAAAGAGGACATGTCACTGTCCCATCCTGCAAGCATGAACAAAGAGGGTAGATCAACAACTAATAGTACATTATGTGTAACAGACAAAATTTTACATTTTCACAAGTAACAAAATTCTTTACCTTGCCATTCATATTCCTGGTTTTGTCCATTGGCCTGGGCAGCTGAAAGCAGGCTGCTGAGAAGCAAGTGTTTTCACCTCTGCAATGACTCTAGAAGTCTGGAAGCTGTTTCAGTTCCAAATTTGATGTCAAAGTCTTGAAGTACCTGTAGAAAAATTATTAATAAACATGACAAAACAATACAAGTCTTAGACACCATGCTTTTCCCACATATCTAATTTTTCTCTTCATATGTGACCCTGGACCACAAAACTAGTCATAAAAGTTCCTTTAAGCTTTCCATTGATGTATGGTTTGTTAGGAGAGGACAATATTTGACAGAGATACAACCATCTGAAAATCTGTAATCTGAAAACAATCGAAATATTGAGAAAATCACCTTTAAAGTTGTCCAAATTAAGTTCTTAGCATTTACATTGTCATTTTGCAGAGGCTTTCATCCAAAGCAAATTACAATTGGGGAATACATAAAGCGATTCATCTTAGTTTTTATATATTTATGGCAGGAAATGTACAAAATATCTTCATCGAACATGATCTTTACTTAATGTCCTAATGATTTTTGGCATAAAAGAAAAATCTATAATTTTGACCCAATGTATTTTTGGCTATTGCTACAAATATACCCTTGTTACTTTAAGACTGGTTTTGTGGTCCAGGATCACATATTATACTATCATCTGTATCTTACCAATCCTTTGGTGTCAAAATCTTGGAAAACTGAAAACACTGTATTGGACCTGACGGCATCATGAATAAGCTGCTGCCTGTGCTTGAATGTTAATTTCATCTACTCAAAAATCTGGTCCTTTTCAGCACAATGATTCATAAAAGATATAGCTTCCTTGCACTGGTCACCCTCCAGCTGCTTTTCCAAGTGGTCCCAATTGGCTCTATGAGCTGATGGTCCTCCACTGCCCTCATTATCAGACGTCGCACTTGACCTGGCAATCCTTGAGCTGTGGTGTTTGCTTTGGCATGAAACTGTTTTCAGTCGCCAGCATATGTATCCTTGATTGCTCTTTGGGTCATAGAAATGTTCCTTTACATAAAACAAAATGATTGCAGATGAGATTAATGCAAACATTTTAAGAACTTCTTACTATCCACCTTATTTTTCAATGCAGAAGTAAACTGTTTTCTGGTAATGTGTTAATCTGAACCAATTAAACCAATTTGCAATGTCAAGCAGCAAAAATAAGCTGTTTTGTACAACTAAAAATAGCTGAGGATGAGAATGGAAGCCAGACACAAATTTCCAAATGGCCGTGCAGACTCTTATGGGAAAAAATAAGGTGGATAAAAGGCATCAATGAACAAATATACATTGATACAGATTAATAAAAGCACAGAATTAGGGATGCACCGAAATGAAAATCTGGGCCTAAACAAAACTTCTGGATGCTCTTGGCCAAAAAAACAAAACTGCTTTTTAAAAACTGTTTTATTTTAAAAGTGCTGCTGTCACTTTAACACCTAATGCACAAATCCAATATACAAGTACACACCTGATTTCTTTCTCAACTATTTACGTTCACTCAGGACAATGAAAAGATCTAACTAGAATACTGGCCGAGACTGGTATTTTGACAATTTTGTGTGTATGTGTCTGTTCAAGCGCACAGATTCAAAAGATGATTGATTGTGAAACTTAACTAGGGTGACCATACGTGCCATTTTTATGGGACACGTCCTGGACAGTTCTATATTGCCTAAAATATCCAGGATTTGCCTGTTTGTGTTGCACAGACCGATTGTTGTATGACATCCGTGAGAGCTATAGAGAACAGGTGGCTCCTTGTGCTTTCGAATTGCCCTCACAGTACTTTGATATCAAAAATACCATGTTCGGTGGACAAAATTTTGGTGCATGCCCAAATATAATACTTATAGCAACAACAGATGTGACATGGTTGCTGAGAACCTGAAATATGCTTTCACACTTCATTTTTAAAGCTTCTATTAGGTACTTTGGCACAATGTGAAAAGGTTTCAACACTTACATATCCAGTTTTTGAGTATGGATCCTTGAGTGATGGAAATAGTGTTACAATTCCCAAGGCACAGCGAGTTTTTGTTTCTTTGGAAAGGACACGGCTTTAAAAAGAGCATATGGGAGAAGTTAAAACATAACTTTATCACTAGAAATGGTCTGATAACAAAAATGTTATCAATTATGAAGATTCAATTTTGCCTTACCCTTCTTTGTCAGTTATGTATGCAACTACAATATTGACTAAGTGTCGCTGCGTTGAGTCTGTGAGCTTCCCGTGTTCTTTATATTCAGCCAAAATCACAGGTCCACCTGCCTTTTCCTCCAAAATGCCACTGACAAACTATATAACATATATATATATATATATATATATATATACATATACATATACATATACATATATATATATATATAATAACATATATAAAACATTTACATTTTTTTTTAAAGTTCAGTAATGCCCTAATAATAAAAAAATGTGAATAACTGCAAAACAATTCAGCTAGGAAATTAGAAATTTTAACAATCACCTGTTTTGCCTCAAAAGCTTCATCAAAACGAGGTCTCTTAGAGCTTGGTCCAGCACTGTTATCAGGCTCAGAGGACACTGATAGTGTGTCAGGGTGGGAGCAACAAGAAGAATCGAGGACTGGGCATTCTGGAAACATGCTAACATTAATGAATTACATACTAGTGAACAGTTCTTAGTCTTTAGTTCTGAGCCAAAATTCCTAATGATTTGCTTTTAAAAGTATTTAAAATAACCTAATTATATTATTATAATTATAAATTATTATAAATCCTCACTTATTTGAATTTAAGATGTAATTCTGTGCAATAACCAGGACTGCATACTGCATTTTGTGACCATTATTTCTGCCGGTGTGACATCATTATAAAATATCAAAAAATCAAAAGAATTCCATTTGATAGATTAATGAAGTCTTAAGGGTCTGTGCCCGGTTGCATAAAGCACCTTAAGTGTAAGTTTCCCTTAAGATCGCCCTTAAGTTTCCCTTACAATTAAGGGCATTGCATAAAATATACCAAATGACACTTAAGGGTTTCTTTAGGTGAAACGTCATAAACCCATAGAATTTCTCTTAAGTATCCCTTAAAGCCCATTAAGTGTTGCATAAAGCCCCTTAACTGTCATTTTCCTAAATATACCATAAGGTATGGAAAATGTCACCTTAATTTGACACAGCGAGCAGATTCAATCCTAAAGTCTTATATCATATATCTATATCATAACTAGTTACCTAGCTGGGGACTACTTTCAGGCGCTGCATAATATCATTGTGCCTGCTGCACCCGTGGTATGGTAGGTAGCAAAGTTCCTTGATTATTACGCTGAATGAGAGTATAGTTCCTGGCCATATTGGCCTACAAAATCGCAACTTTTCATTTTCCGTCGATCTTAGTACACGATGTATCTACAGAAGAGTCAAGTTTTAAATAGGAAAATTATTGAAATTCTTTGGTCATTTTTGAGCAAGATGCTAATGGTCTAATGGTAAATGGTAATGGTAAAATGAGCCTATTTTTAAAAAAAGTGGAGTGTTCCTTTAAATAAGGGAATGGTTTGGGATATGCAACACCCTTAAGTCATTCACTTAGGTAAGGGGGAATCACGCCTTAAGTGTCATACTTAAGGGAAAATCTTAAGATGCTTTATGCAACTGGGTACTGGAATGAGTAACGTTAATTAATGACAGAATTTTCATTTTTGTGTGAACTATCCCTAAACTTTGTGACTTATTAGAAAAAAATTAATATGGATTAGTTATAAAAGAGTGAGCATTTTTTGTTTTTATTTCTTGGTAAACTAATGGTAAAATGGCAGTCGTGGCCTAATAGATAGCGAGTCGGACTTGTAAGCGGAAGGTTGTGGGTTCGAATCTCAGGTCCGGCAGGGATTGTTGGTGGGGGGAGTATCCTCCTTCAATACCACGACTGATGTGTCCTTGAGCAAGACACCGAACCCCCAACTGCTCCCCGGGCGCTGTAACACGGCTGCTCACTGCTCCGGGTGTGTGTTCACTTAGGATGGGTTAAATGCAGAGAATACATTTCACTACTGGTTATATGCTCTCTATGTAATTGTGTATGAGACAAATAAAAATAATCTCTCTCTCTTAACTATTTCTGTAAAGAATGTAAAGTATGAAGTGTGCTAGGGAAGTATTTGTATTGTATACAATTTGTATTCAGACACTTGCCTGAATCTTGGTCAATAACTCTCCAAAGTATATCATGAGATCTCTCCTCCAGCACGTCAGTGAAAACATCCTCATCCACCTCCACATCGGTGTTATCTTGTAATATCAGATTCTTGTCTTCGATGGAAAATTTATTCTTGACTTTGATTGAAACGAGATAGGAGAGATGCAGCAAGCGATATAACGTTACAACTTAAAATACAGCAAAGATAACAGCTTTAATCTAAGTGTATAAATTAAGAACTTACCTTCTTTCATTAAACTGGTGTAATTAACGTCATCAATTTTAATCAACAACTTCTTTCCTCCATATACGATTTTGAAGAGCATTGTTACTTAAGAGTGAAAAACGAATATAGCTTTTGTTTGATTAGCCTATCATTTGATGCAGAAGCTGTTCTTTCTGAACGATTTAGTTTAATGGCTCATTACAGAACAGAAAAAGAAAAACAATTCGAGTAAGTTAAGTTGAAATATTTTAACTTAAAACTAAGCACAATTTCTGTGTAAAGGATGCATTCTCAAAATTTGCGCGCCTCGGAAGTGGGCGAGTCTAGAGGGCGGGAAACCCCGGGCACCGCTCGTGTGCTAGCCACGCACGTCCACGGCAAGATGAATAAAACGGTATTAATTGGAAATACATTACTGATTCGCCAAACAAATACACCATCTTTAATTATGAACCTTCAAACTTGATGACTAACTAATCTAACGATCTTTCACATTTGCAGCCCATGTGCAAAATATTCTCTTATACATCTCTTATATAGCAATTATACATATTTTAAGGATTCTTAAATATATGATAACATATATACATACAATTTGATATTTAAAAACCCACGTGCCAAAATATGCTTCTGGCTGAGAAACCGCAGACACAAAAAAATATGTAAAAGACTTAAAACGATTCATAAATATATTTAAAGACTATTGTTATCTTTTCTATCACAAAAATCGTAAAAAAAACGATTGAAACTTACCATTGAACCAGGAGCTACCATGCTAACAATTTCCCATTCCCAACTGAAAAGAGCCTAGAGAATTGTGGGAAATACACCGCATATTGTGTTAAATGTTTAACACTGAAAAACAACTCTCTTTACAGATCCTGTTTTACACTTGTGGATCAAAATGTACTCCAGTTTTAACACTGAGCAACACCAAAAAATTCACTCCGTACAGTTAACACTGGTGAATTTGCTGTGTAGGAGAGTACAAGGCTGGCTGTGCACGAAGGCTATTAAAAAAAAAAAAGAAAGGGTAATTTCTGACTTTGCTCTGACAATCTGGCGCTTCTGAATCAGAAACTGTAAGTATGTTTTGCTATTAGTTTAAGTATTTGCTATTGACTGTTCAAATGTGGAGTTTTGCGCAGTGTAGAGTAATGCGTTGTGTATGTGTTTGTTTGTGTGTGTGAGAGAGAGAGAGGGTCACATCACAGTGGAGTCAGCTGTCTTAATCGCGGCTTGTGTGCACATACATACGAACATCATCACTGTGTCTGTCACACGACTCTGTTCCTCTTTCAGGTTTGAACTGATGGTAAAACTAACTTGAAAAATGAAGCTCATGATTATGGAAAGGGGCGTTACATTTCCGACGCGTGCTTGTGGTGTTCGCCCAATCACAATGCACTGGGTCAGCTGGCCAGTCCGAGCAGACTGTGCTTGTCGGAAGGAGGGGCTTTGTAGAAAACTACGCATTTGAGAGAGGCGGGGCATAGAGGAACTACAATAATGTACATTATTTGAAAAATAATGTTTTTTTAACATTTAAACATGTCAACATATCCTGTTACACCAAATACACAAAACAATGATCTTTAAAAAAGCATCATATGACCCCTTTAAGTCTTTATGTAAAACCTAACATCTGCTTCTGTTAAGTTTTCTTTCAGGGTGTACTCACACTAGGCACGGTTGCCTTGAACCGAGCCTGAGTGCGATTATCCAGACTACAATTCCAGTTTATCAATAAGGTGATAACCAAACCCACCTTATACCCACAATTGTTCATCGGAGCCACATTAATGGAGGTGATCTCCATCTTTCTTTTCATGGTCGGAATGTTTTGAGTCCAATGAAGACGAAGGCAGAATAAGATTATTAAAGTAGAAGTATTTATTAAACAAAAGTAAATTCAGGAAATCCAATAGAAAAAAGCATCAACAATACAGCATGCAGAACACCACACTAGCTCTCAACAGAAACGACAGACAGTCTGGAACTCAAAGATGACCAGTTAATGAGACTAATAAAAGAATAGCCACAGTGACTAATGTCTGGCAGGAAAACGGAACAAAGGAAATACAAACTAAAAGTCCATTCAAACAAAAGAATACACAGGCAGAATTACATTTTTAATAACATCTCTTAATCTTCAGCAGAGAAGAGAATCAAATTGACGCTCTCCATGTACCGTGTGACTTTCAGGTGCCAGAGTAAATCACATACTCTGGATCACACTGAGATGACAGAACATTTAAATATTTATCGTCCTATTGACTGTTGTGAGCCCTCTGAATCTGATCTAAACCAGGTTGGATTTGCTTGGTTTTGTCATCTCTAAACCCATTCTGAATTTGTTCATCTAGCTTCATGCAACAGGCGGGGGAAGCAGAGCTGAAGACCTATGCTTTACAGCACAGAGTGAGTGGCGCAAAGCAGGTTTATTCAGTTAATCCCGATGGAAGCCAAGCTTCACTGAAACAAAAAAAAAACCATTAAAAAAATAAAAAGAACCTTGTCATTTTATTCTCTGAGGGGTTTTCAAACCTGTCCTGGAGGACCCTATGCACTACACATTTTGTATGTCTCCCTTATCCTTATCTGACACACTCAATTCAGGTCTTGCACTCACTACTAATTTTATGTCATTTAAAACTCCTTCCACACAAAGAACACAAATAGGGTCTCACAAACACATGACCTTGCAGATGCATCTCTAATTGTGATGGCAGAATACATTTTACACATGAAACCTCATATGACTGTTAAAGTTTCCTTTAAATCCGAAACTCTTTCCACAATGATGGCAGGTGAATGGCTTCTCTTTAGAGTGAACTCTCATGTGAGCCTGAAGGTTTCCTTTAATGGTGAAACTCTTTCCACACTGTTCGCATGTGAAAGGTTTCTCTCCGGTGTGAACTCTAATGTGATTCTTAAGGTATGCTTGCTTTGTGAAACTCTTTCCACAGTGATGGCACATGTTGGGCTTCTCTCCAGTGTGAGTTGTTACATGAATCTTAAGATGATTTCTGTCTGTAAAACTCCTTCCACACTGATGACATATAAAACAGTTTTCCCTCGAGTGAATATTCATGTGACAATTAAGTGATTCTTTACATCTGAAACTCTTTCCACACTGATCACATACAAAGGGCTTCTCTCCAGTGTGAATTCTCATGTGAATCTTAAGATTTCCTTTTAATGAGAAACTATTTCCACACAGTTTACAGTTGTAAGGTCTCACTCCAGTGTGAATTCTCATGTGGGTTTTAAGGGCTCCTTTACGAGTAAAACTCTTTCCACACTGATCACATATGAACGGCTTCTCTCCAGTGTGAACTTTCAAGTGAGTTTTGAGATTTACTTTTTGTGAGAAGCTCGTTCCACACTGTTTGCAGGAGAAAGGCCTCTCTTCTGTGTGAACTCTCATGTGAGTCTTAAGGTATTTATTTAATTGGAAAGTCTTTCCACACTGGTGGCACATGAAAGGATTCTCTACGGAGTGACTAATTACATGCACTTTAAGGCATTTCATGTCTGAGAAACTCTTTCCACACTGATCACATGCAAACATCTTCTCTCCAGCATGAACATTCTTGTGGGTTTCAAGGTTTTGTTTTCGTGTTCGATTAGAACTGTTAGGTTTCGTCTTCTGAGCTCTTTTTCATGAGGAAATCTTTTCAGTTTGTCTAGGTTTTTCCCCAGTCATGAAATCATGGTGCATCTCATATTGATTTTTCTCTTCAACTTCATTTAGTTCTTGACTCTCCTTTTTCAGCACCATCAGGTCTAAGGGGAAAAAAAGAGACAAATTAACACCAGTGTCACAATTTCACCTATTTTCTGATGAATGATGGTGAACAGATTTGGCTGTGTCAGTGTATAAGTATTGGGCAGAAGGGAGAATGGGGCTTCATTGGTTCTGACAAAATAAGCTGCTGCTGCAATGGAGAAAATAATGTTGGAGAAAGGAGAAAGGTAGCAGGAGGGAATAAAGTTTAAGTTACAATAAAGTAAATAGATTAAAACACTGAATTAAGCAGTGAATGAGTTTGGTCTATTGAATATATACACCAAGGCCCTGTCTACACCTGGAATTAAGAAGCGTTTCAGTCGATTGAATGACAAGTAGATGTGAGATAGGGCTGCCCTCGACTAAGGATTTTTCCGCTCGACTAGTAGTCGTTCTTTTTTTTTTAAGTTATATTTTTGGGCTTTTTATGCCTTTATTAGATAGGACAGTAGTAGAGAGCAGACAGGAAAGCATAGAGTGGAGAGAGGGGGGCGGGATCGGCAAAGGACCTCGAAACGGGATTCGAACTCGGGTCGCCGTGAGCACAGTTGCGCTATATGTCGGCGTACTAACCACGAGGCTATTGGCGCCGATGTAGTCGTTCTTTTTAAGCATTAGTCGACTAATTGCATGTTTATTAATAAACCTTTTAAATCATTATAATGAGCCTTTATGAGTGGCCATGTAAAGTTGCTAATACTTACATATTTCAGATGATAAGCCATATTTGAGGTTGATGAATGATAGGCGAGCGTTTGGATGTCCTGCCCGATGTACTAGACTAGCCGTTAATGATCTGTTCGTCAAGGACTGCATGACTTCGCCTGTGGATTTTTTTTACTTTTTTTTTTTTGCGACTAATAAAATTTTGGTCAACCAAGCCTTTTCTGGGCAACTAACGGTTAGTCAACTATTAGGGGGCAGCCCTTATGAGAGAGACATTTCCATTTACATCTCCACAACATTATCATACCAATGTATTTGAAGAATACAACTTGAAGAAAACGGTAAGATTTGCACATTTCCTTTTTAAAATAGGCATACGTAGCAATAGCCATGTGGGCAGAGCTGTGCAAGGTGTTCGAGTCTCAGTCTCAGCTTATTTGCTCAGTAATGACGTGATCAGCGACTAGTCTAATTAAATTAAATTGAAATTTATTTGACAAGTTTATAAATTGTACAAAATACAAGTACCATACACTTCAAAAAACTGTCGAGGATAAAAACACAAAGCCATTGGCTTACAGTGGTGTGAAAAAGTGTTGGCTCCTTTCCTGATTTTTTAGTTTTTTGCATGTTTGTCACAATTTAATGTTTCAGATCATCAAACATTTTTAAATATTAATCAAAGATAACACAAGTAAACACAACATGCAGTTTTTGAATGAAGTTTTTTATTATGAAGGGAAAACAAAATCCAAACCCACATGGCCCTGTGTGAAAAAGTGCTTGCCCCCTAAACCTAATAACTGGTTGGGCCACCCTTAGCAGCAACAACTGCCATCGAGCGTTTGTGATAACTTGCAATGAGTCTGTTACAGCGCTGTGGAGGAATTTTGGCCCACTCATCTTGACAGAATTGTTGTAATTCAGCCACATTGGAGGGTTTTCGAGCATGAACCGCCTTTTTAAGGTCATGCCACAGCATCTCAATAGGATATCAGTTCAGGACTTTGACTAGGCCACTCCAAAGTCTTCATTTTGTTTTTCTTCAGCCATTCAGAGGTGGATTTGCTGGTGTGTTTTGGATCATTGTCCTGCTGCAGAACCCAAGTTCGCTTCAGCTTGAGGTCACGAACAGATGGCCGGACATTGTCCTTCAGGATTTTTTGGTAGACAGCAGAATTCATGGTTCCATTTATCACAGCAAGTCTTCCAGGTCCTGAAGCAGCAAAACAGCCCCAGACCATCACACTACCACCACCACATTTTACTGTTGGTATGATGTTCTTTTTCTGAAATGCTGTGTTACTTTTATGCCAGATGTAATGGGACACACACCTTCCAAAAAGTTCAACTTTTGTCTCGTCAGTCCACAGAGTATTTTATTTTCCCAAAAGTCTTGGAGATCATCAAGATGTCTTCTGGCAAAACTGAGACGAGCTTTTATGTTCTTTTTGCTCAGCAGCGGTTTTCGTCTTGGAACTCTGCCATGCAGGCCATTTTTGCCCAGTCTCTTTCTTATGGTGGAGTCATGAACACTGACCTTAACTGAGGTAAGTGAGGCCTGCAGTTCTTTAGATGTTGTTGTGGGGTCTTTTGTGTCCTCTTGGATGAGTCGTCGCTGCGCTCTTGGGGAAATTTTGGTCGGCCGGCCACTCCTGGGAAGGTTCACCACTGTTCCATGTCTTCGCCATTTGTGGATAATGGCTCTCACTGTGGTTCGCTGGAGTCCCAAAGCTTTAGAAATGGCTTTATAACCTTTTCCAGACTGATAGATCTCAATTACTTTCTTTCTCATTTGTTCCTGAATTTCTTTGGATCTTAACATGATGTGTAGCTTATGAGGGTCTTTTGGTCTACTTCACTTTGTCAGGCAGGTCCTATTTAAGTGATTTCTTGATTGCGAACATGTTTGGCAGTAATCAGGCCTGGGTGTGGCTAGAGAAACTGAACTCAGGTGTGATAAACCACAGTTATGTTTTTAACAGGGGGGGGGGGGGGTTTCCCTTCATAAAAAAAAACCTTCATTTAAAAACTGCATGTTGTGTTTACTTGTGTTATCTTTGATTAATATTTTAATTTGTTTGAGGATCTGAAACATTAAAGTGTGACAAACATGCAAAAAAATAAAAATCAGGAAGGGGGCCAACACTTTTTCACACCACTGTATTTCCATTGCGGCCCTCAATGTTAAAAGGTACATATGACTTTGATAAAAAGAACGTAATTTTGTGTACTTGGTGTAATGCAATGTGTTTATGCGGTTTAAGGTTAAAAAAACATTATTTTCCACATACTGTACATTATTGTTGCTCCTCTATGCCCCGCCTTTGTGAAATGTGCCGATGTTTACAAAGCTCATCATTCTGAGAAGCGAGGCGTGCTCTGATTGGCCAGCTATCCAGTGCGTTGTGACAGGCCAAATACCTCAAGCGTGTGACGGAAATGTTACGCCCCTTACCGTATTGTGATGCAGTGTCCCGGCGCGACGACACAAAAACATTATAAACGAGGCATTTGTTGCATCCAGTGGGGACATAATTCGCTTTGGAGTGTTACAAGCTGTTTGTGCATAGATAAGATCCCTGAAGTTGCAAAGACTAAAGTCTTAAAACCAAAGAGATATTCTTTATAAAAGTTAAAACGTGTTTTGTTCACTTGCTCACTGACTGAATTCTCTCATCAGAAACAACAAAGTGCAGATGTGCGTACGAATGTAAGTAAGATATTAATTTCACAGTGCAAACAGCTTCAGTGATTTTAATGGGAGTTTTTGAGTGTGCCTGAACTCTGGCTAGACTGAATGAAAATGTTCTTTGATAATGTAAATGTTCTTTGCTTTCTGTAAAATTAAAGTGTTATAATTAGTAACTTACAATATTGTTATTAAATTCACATTAAATACAAAGTCAGTCGTATTAAAAATATTTTATGGCATGACACCCATATCTTGTTGGCCTACTTAAGTAAAAAGACATGTTTTTATGTGTAGTTAATAGATTACACTATAAGTCTACTTTGCCCATCACATCTATTGATCAAATAACATAATCGATAAAGGTGCAAAATGCATTTACTTGCACATATTTGAGAATCGAGATATTTCCTGATAAAGTTAACAAGTTTGGAAATATTTTGAATAAATAGTACAATATAAAACGTAAGCCTAAATACAGTGCTATCGTGGCTGCTGTGTCACATGACAAGCATGTCATGCTTTGTGCCCCCTCAAAAATCATGAGAGCATGACACCCCTGATTGCAACTACAGTAAAAAATCTTTTAATGTTCAAAAACACAGATTTGTGAGCATTATTGGAATTGAGGATGTTAGAATAAACTCGAAACACACGTGATCATTGTCATGTGGTGAATCTGGCCAATCGTGAAATAGTTGTGTCACGTGGCGTCGGCGCCGTCTCAAGTCAGACAAAATTTTTAACAGGCATGCACTGCTTCAAGTCAGATTTTAATCGATTTCCACAGCGCCACGTTAAGTCGAACACACCTTTTGTGTGGTCATATGATCTCAACATCTGTCTACATGAGGCGACCCAACCCGCTCCATGTCAAATTAAACAACTTAAAATACAACAGTCATATGAGTTTCTTCAACAATATCACTCATTTCTGTAGAGCTAGACATTTTAATAAGGATCAAATTTCAGCTTTTGAGAATGAAACCAACCTGTTTGTTCCTCAGTATCTTCATGTTTGACTCTGAATGTTTCTTCAATCTTCATGTCTTCACTCTCCTCTTTAATAAACTCCATCTTTGTTTGTTCCTCAGTATCTTCATGTTTGACGCTGAATGTTTCTTCAATCTTCATGTCTTCACTCTCCTCTTTAATAAAAGCCATCTTTATAACAGTGTGTCATGTGGATCTCAGCTGCATCAGGAGTTTTTCTGTGTGTTTGGACACTTTGTCCTGTTTAAGATGAGAATTGTTAACAGAAAGAAAATTAAATCCAAACTAAATCTCTGGGTGCATCTCAATCAGATCCCTGGTTCAGTAGTCAGTGCACTAGTAAAGCGGAGAACACACTACATGATTGTCAGGCCGATTATGGAATTAGATATTGGCAGCTGATCGTTCCCAGTCAGACCGGGTCTGTTGCAGGGCTCAGTCGCTGTTTGCAGTTGGCAGAAACAAATCGCATAGTGTGTGGTGTCTAAAGATTACAATCTTAGAATTCAATAAGCTTCAGCTTTCCTGTAGCTCAAATGGTAGAGCATGGCGCTAGCAACACCAAGATCATGGGTTCGAGTCCCAGGGAAAGCAAGAGCTGATAAAAATATAAAACTGTAACTTGAATGCAATGTAAGTCGCTTTGAATAAAAGTGTCTGCTAAATGTAGAATTCAAGAACCAGTCGTTGCCAGTCGTTTTCAATTTTGTTTTTTTTAAACAGGTTTAATATTTGCGACTGACACCGGCGATTGTATGCGGCTTTGCAGTGGAGATGTGTTCACTGTCAAACATCATACAGCTTTCATTTTTCTAATTTTGCAATATTTTTTCTTGTTGTAATTTATTTCTTGTCTTAATTATAAGTTAACATTGCAAATTAAATGTGTTTTTTTTCTGTGTTTCTTCTGTGACTATGAGTATAGTGTGAATTATTGTGTAGATTCCAATTTCTGTAACGTTAGGGTCTTATGTAATTGTCATGCCATTCGAATTTCATATTAAGAAATTCTTTTAACCCAAAAAGCAAACTATGCTCCCTTCGAAATGGTTTTCTTTAGAATACAAATCTTGTGCAATCCCAGGCTATCTGTAATCAGAAGCACATTTAAAACTGAAATATAATTTTATTTCATTCACATGTGTTTCATAAACACATAATCATTTATGGATTATGATAAATTTAATTATTCTAGCTGCTGTGAGATAAGGCTATAAACAATCTGCCACCTGCAGGATCCTCACTTGCGATAGTTTACTAGCCGGGACAACTTCTTAGAAAACATTATTATAAGCTAACCGTTGTGAATCGGGCTAAAGTAAGGTGATAGATTTGAACACTGTCTGGTTATGTACTTGCTCAAATATTGACCAAAAAAAGTTACGGACTGCAGCTTTAATTACAAATAGGCTAGACTAACGGATTTTCTTCATAACGAATATACGAACATAACGAATAGCCATTCTTCTATTCTTCAAAACGAAATTTTCATAAAAATAAAAAAAAACATAAATCACAAATATGACAAAATAAAATGATATATATATATATATATATATATATATATATATATATATATATATATATATATATATATATATATATATAAAAGCCTATATAAAATAATTTTGTGTCAAATGGATGAGGAAATTACATTGCCTTGAATTTATTAAGTAATGTTTTATTTCGTTCTAACCTCAGGAAATGTAACAAATACCTTTTCACTTAAAACCAATTCATTTTTAATCCCTGGTTTTAGAAATACATGAGATATTGTTGCATGACTAAACATTTAACAATAACGCTAGAAATGTTAAAATTAAGGGAACTGAAAAAACAAATGCGTCTACTCAAGAAATAATTCCAAAAAGAAAGGAAAGCACTGGACTGGATTGTAAAACATATTCAAGACACATTGCTGTGACATTTATTAGGAAGACCAACATAGCAGGAAAGCTAATGTGTTCTGTTATATTAAGCACAAACTAAGAAAAGTAAAACAAACCTTAATGTTTCAATAGGTAAAAGCACTGGTGTTGTCTTTGGTGGAGCGAGCGGCTGAGTGAGCGCGGGTAGATGCTGCGGTTTTTGAGTGTTTTTTTTTTTTTTTGGTTCGGCGGAATTTGTCCAGTCGTGTAATGACTCAGTCATTAGCTTAGTGCTCCTCTCTGACTGTCAAACACTAGAATCTGCTCCAGTCGATGGAAACGGTCTTTAAGTGTGTTGAGGTCAGTCGCTAGTCGTGTAGTGTGTCCCTAGCTTAAGAGAGTCAGTCAGAGCGATAGATAATGCCCTTAAATCACCTGATAAGACAAAAACAACCTAAACTAGTACTCAGAACACAAATTATATACAAGTTTCATAATACGCTTTAATCAGTGTTTTATGATAAACGTGACTCAATATAACATTACGACTACAGTCGCAGAAAAAAAGCTTTTACTGTAAAAAAAAACAGATTTGTGAGCATTATTGGAATTGAATATGTTTGAATAAACCCCAAACACACATGATCGTTGTAGGGTTGTAACGATATGACGGTTTATCACAGTTTCAACATGCAAGGTTATCATACCATAAACATTTGCATATCTATGGTTTATAAAAAAAAGTTAATGAAAAAAAAAATCTCACCAGCGCTTAAGTAATTTATGTCCGCTCGGCTGCTTCACTCTGCTAATCTGCATCTCCACTGAAAAAAATAATACAAAGTTAAAATCTGCAGTATACTTTAAGAATAAAATAAATAAATAAAACGAACGCAGGGTTGTCCTTGAGGACGGATCAAATTTGCAAAAAAAAAAAGTGGACGCAAAGTGGCTGCAAAAGCAGGCAATACATCCGACATCTTCGCTCATATTCGCGGACACCATGGCTGCATCCGAAATCGCATACTTCTCTACTATATAGTATGCGAAAAACAGTATGCGAGGCGAGTAGTATGTCCGAATTCATAGTATTCGGAAAACAGTAGGCGATAAGTACCCGGATGACCTACTGCTTCCGCCCAAATTCGGGAGAGGAGGCGTCATATTCGAAAAATGGCGGAAACCGGAGACGCGGCTCTTTTTAAGTGTAAGTACCTCAGGGAAAAACGTTGCTTATTGTGGTCAAATTGCACTTGTTTAAAATAATCAAAGTTTGGCTGACTTATTAAAAGTTTAAACATTGTAAATCGATGAGATGAGTTCGTGAATCGTGAAAGCGGTAAGAATTACGAGCAACATTGCTGATGTTCACGCAGTAGAGTGGGCTCTTTAAATTTTCACGCTGTTGTGACGACGCATGACACGTGACAACATCAACATGGCAGATGTAGTACATCCGAGTTCCATTCATACTACCCTCATTCATACTATATAGAACGTACTTTTTTAACAGTCGAGAAGTACGTTTGAATTCAAATGAAGTACCTACACAAGTAGTATGCAATTTCGGACGCAGCCCATCCCTCCGTGCAGATAAAGGTGTGTCGCATTTATAAAAGGTTATAAATTGAGGCCGTATGATTTCCGTGATGAAGAGGGAATCCTGGTGCAGTCGTGAACATGGCATTTACAGTATAACGAGGATATCACATGAAACAAGCAATCTGATGGCTGGATAAATCAAAAGTAGTTATGATATGTGAAGTGCGAAGAGTCAGCTATATGAATAATCTGCTAGTTTCTGCATGTCTCCGAGTAGCGCAGTTTTATCTATTACATCCTGAAGTACACATGACACTAATGGTGTTTTCAGCGTCTACATAAACATGAACATCAGCAGAGCTGCTCTGAGAGAAAACTTAAACATTTCCTAGTTTTATTTTGTCAAATACAATCCGAAACTCAAAAGTCCGCTACAGCAAAATAAAAGTTTGATTTAACTTGCAATTATGACAAATATATTAGCATTGTACATAGTAATCTGATAAGACAAAAACAACCAAAACTAGCACTCAGAACACAAATTATAGTATAAAGTTTTGTATAAAGATTTATATCTGGTATTTACTGATTTGTAGGTTGTATTTAATTAGATTGTACTTTCATGAAAACATTTTGCAGTTGTTTTGAAAAAGTTGTCGCTACATGTTTGTTTTTCTCTTTACACTGTTTTGAGCAGCAGATTCAAATCAGTGATTCATTTATTGATGCAGTTGACTTTCCCTGCGTCCCAATGTGCATAATATCCACCCTATCTGCCCTAAATAGTATTGAAATTACTACTATCACATAGAATTTAGAATGGATAGTATGCACATTGGGACGCAGGCTCGGTGTTTAAAAAGCTCAGTTTCTCCATCACTACTCACCAGTGACTGAATTCATGCTTCACGAAATGAGATGCAGCTTTTCTGAGGGAGCACTTTTACTTAAAGCACCAAAGTGTTACATTAGGTAATATTTAACGTCGTAGTTATATACACAATTCTCTAAACGAGTATTGATTAAACACTTTAATGGTTGAAAGCACTCACTTTTCTTCAGCCGAATAACAGAGGGAGCGTGGCGCAGACTTATGACATCACATCAACAGACCAAAATAAAAGTATTTTTCTCCAGAACCACCAGATTTCCATCAAAAAACAAATGTAAATAATAAAGTATATGATGAACTGAAGGGAGCTTTATATCTAGTCTTATATCTAAATGTAAGTTTTAAAGTCATGATAAATTACATAGCATTTGTAACTTCTGCATCTTGATTCAAATTACAGGATTGGAAATAACGTGTTGAATATTTCAAAATCATAAAGAATTTGTAGATCAAAATTAAATTGTCGTTGCAGAGAGATTATTTATTCAATTTAATACCTGAAACTGAATACTAATGACAATGTAAGTAGACCAGTATCAGAAATGTAATGATTTTATGGTGTGTACAAATGAAAAACATTCTGATTTTATATTGTATTTGTAATAGATGTGCTTCGTTACAGTAACAACGTAGCAGATATTCTTAAAAAATCCTATCCAACAGTGAATCTGCTATGAGCAAGAGGAGGAGTGGAGGTGCACCACAGTAAAGCCCCGCCCCTTTATTCAATATTCCAAAGTCAGTTCCAAATTCCGATTCACGGGTACTTTACTATTGATATTTTTCAAGGTATTGAAGTTAGAAATTCCTGTATCACTAATTCATGTACTTTGTCAATAAGATAAAAGTGGGTTTTGTTCAAAGTAGCTAAATTATCCACATAGATCTTTGATATGAATTAATACTTTTTGGTAATTCATTAAATATCGCCGGCTAAAAAGTAACTAGTAACTAGTAGTCTGAATAGTTTTTCAGAAGAGTACTTTGTACTTTTACTTAAGTACTGTTTTGGCACCAGTACGTTTACTTGTAATTGAGTATTATTTCAGCAATGTAACAGTACTTGTACTTAAAGGAAAACGCCACCGTTTTTCCACATTCCAATATGTTCTTCCCTCACAAAATAAACAGTGGCGATTTTCTAAGCGGATAAAAATGATGAGTATAATGTGTGGCGGAAGAGCACTTCGCAGCACTTCGACCTTGGCGCAGTAATGTCATCACTCCTGAGGTCGAAGTGCGGAGGGGGAGTTTTCAGGAGTGATGATATTACTGCGCCGAGGTCGAAGTGCTGCGAAGTGCTCTTCCGCCACACATTATAGTTATCATTTTTATCCGCATAGAAAATCGCCCCGTTTTATTTTGTGTCACCATACTTACTCGTGTAACTACTCATGTAACCGTCTTTAAATAGGGAAAACATGGAAGTGTTTGGTGGCTTTAAATTCATCCGTTTGGATCCTAAGAAATGAATGGTGCTAAGCTAAACGCTAGCATAGTGGCGCCAGATCGCTAAAGCGATTTAGTGCACGCACTGAGACAGGAGAGGTACGTATCAACTTGTCTAAAGTGAAGGAAGAACATATTGGAATATGGAAAAACGGTGGCGTTTTCCTTTAAGTACAAATTTTCTGTACTCTATCCACCACTGTCAAATTCTGAGACAAAAATGATACATTCACCGTTTTATGGTCTTTTTAGTGGCAACAACACCTAAATATAATTCTTACATGTATACTGCAAAATTTTGTGAATTGATTGTTGTTGTTTTTTTAAGTTTGTGGCACAAGGTTTAATTTTATCAACAGACCTTGTTTATCGTGTAATAGTAAAATAATTGTTTTTGATAAAGCTCTTTCAAAAAAATCCATCAAACAAAAAATGGAAAAAAATGGTTTGTTATAGAAAAAGACCCTTGATAGATAGATAGATAGATAGTCAGATTATAGATAGATAGATGTGGGTGAAATGCTTTCATTGCTAGTTATTTTCAGCACATGATTAAACAACATGGAGTTAAATATGTGTTTCACCAAGAATTCAACTCTGGATGCTGCCTGTATGTTTTATTATTTGCATGTGAATTTCAAAGCACTTTTGTAATTTTAGTATGAAAACAGGGCTTTTATTTTGAAGTGGGGATATGACGTCATGTGGCTGCGCTGCATCTGTTGTGTTTCGGCTGAAGAAAGATTAGTTTTGAAGCATCCAGAGCGTTAAAGTCAAAGCAAATCGTTCAGGTAATTTCATATTTTTTTTAGGAACTGTAAAAGAAATGCTTTATTATTGATTGCAACATTGTAATGCATTATCTAACATCAGTGCGCGTTATTTTGTGTGAGTAAAGCGCATTATTCACACTAGAGTAACAATAGGTGCGTCTCATTTTATCATGAAGCAGTTTGTCACAGAGTTTGGTCACTTAACTAATGACCAGAGAAGCAGAGCTTTTAGAAACTTCAACTGAACCTATTGATTCTCTAATGATTCAGTGTTTCGCTCAATTCACCGCACATGATGCTCAAAATAGTGTTAAATGCAACGAGAAAACAGTTTTAATGTGATATGTAAAATGAGGCAATGTTACTTTTAAATTTAGCAGATTACTTATTTAAAAGACTTAATTAAGTCTTTATTAGTCTTACTAGTCCTGCTGAAAAAAACAATAGAGCCCTGCCTAAAACACAATAGAAAATGTAATGGATTTAATGGTTATGATGAAAATTGTATTGGTTTTAATGGAAACTATAATGGTGTCTACTGGTATGTGATGGATTCTATTGGTGGGATGTTAAATCCTATTGGAAAATGCCCAAAACACACTACAAAAAGGAATTTTGTAATGGCACTGATCACACGTTTGTGGCTTCTCTCTGCTGTGGATCCTCTCATGTCTTATTAGATTTAATAACACAATGAATCTCTTGTCACAGTGTGAACACTTGTAAGGTTTCTCTCCAGTGTGAATTCTCTGGTGCAGTTTTAAATAGTTTGCTGTAGTAAAAGTATTTTCACACTCAAAGCACATATGAGCTTTTACACCAATATGTGTTTTCTCATGTTTTTTTTTTTTAAATGTTGTATAAGTGAAAAACGCTTTCCGCACAATTAACACGAATGTGGCTTGTCCATTGAATGAACTCTCAGGTGTGTCTTCAAGTTTGAAGACCACAAAAACATTTTGTCGCATTGATCACATGCATGCCACTTCTCTATCGTGTGGATTCTCATGTGTCCTTTAAGATGTCCTGATAGTATGAAACTCTTTCCACATTGATCACAAGCATACGGCTTCTCTCCAGTGTGGATCCTCATGTGTCCCGTAAGACCTGTTTTTATTCGTGAATCTCTTTCCGCATCTTTTTCCCCAGAATGAACTCTCATGTGCATCTCTAGATTGTGTTTGTTTGAGAAACTCAATCCACACCAGAGAAAAGGTGTTCATATGCGATCAGTGGAGAAATCATGTGTCCTTTAAGGCTTGATGAATTTGTGAATCTCTTTTCACACTGATCACACATACGTATATGGTTTCTCTCCAGTGTGAACTCTGTGTGTGTGTTTGCTGTTAGAAACTGATTTTTTGAGTCAAGATATATGATAAAAGACTATAAAACTGCTCTATTGAAAGAATCATAGAAATTACTTGCAGAATACTGTTATTTCTCACAGTATGACAGTAATACGAGCAATGTAAAGTAACTAACAAATTTAAAACTGCCAAAGATGCCAAAAGAGTAGGAATGAAATGGCAGTGCTGCCATACTTGAGATCGATTCCCATCAATTTCCCTCACAGATCTTAAACTTTTTGATTTTTCAATTGAGATCACGAGACATTCAGTAAACACAGAAACAATCAAACAAACAAACACACACACACACACACACACACACAAAAAGCACTCAAAATCTTTTAGGTCTGACTGAATTTGTCATATTTTCCTCAAATGCTCGCTGCTGCTGAACTAAATGTTTACTTCAGCAGGAAGACGCCAGAAAAGACGCAAGTAGCACTGAACCCGATGAAATCTATACAGAAATGAGCCTGTAAAATGTCGCTTAAACTCTATAAAGTGTGTTTGAACCGTGAACTGCTCGCCTCACCTCAGAAAACTCAACACTGACCCTGTCCCAAATCGCACCCTAAACCCTCTGAGTCCACACTTTTGTGACTTTATGCCGCTTTGACTGCCAGGTAGAAGTCTGCTGTGAAAGCTAAAATGATGAATGGGACACCCTACGAACTCGTGGACTTAACGGACACGCGCAAGCAGCGGCCATTGTAAGTCTGCAAGAGCACATGAATTGTGCCATTTGGGACAGGGCTACATTTAAAGTTCTAAAATATACCATATGTTTTTGTTTTTTGTCTGTTTAAATGGTTAATTGATGTTTTTTTCAGCATATTACCTCTCATTGTACTCATAGTTTCATTTATTCATTTAATATAAGCGAGTTTGTCTTTATTGTTGCTGCTTTCATAAATAAAAAAAAACAAAAAACAATGAACCACAACGCATTTGTTTTAAAAGCGAGAAAAGACCTTATACAACTAGGCTATATCTGTCTTAATTCATTTATATAAGTTAATAAAAGTTAGATGTTTAATATAGGCCTATGCGAATTTGCCATTGTACTATTTTATTGCTGATGTGTTTTAATTAAGAGGCTAATAATGAACCCCAAACTACGATCGTTTTAAAGAAAGGGGAAATCCAAAGACCATTTATTTATTTGTGTTACAATGCGGGTAAAACATATTTCCCTTATTCATATTCTTAATAAAAGTTCAAAGTTTAATATAGGCCTAAGTGAATTTGTCATTGTACTGTTTTATTGTAGTAATAATAATGAGCCAAATTAAGCATTCGTTTGAAGTAAGAGGAAAATCCAAAAACCTTTTATTTATTTGTTACAACGCGTTATGTCTTATTCATTCAGTTAATAAAAGTTTTATGTTTAATATAAGCTACTTTGTCATTGTATTGCTGATGTTGTGTGTTGGATTTCTTTTTCATTAAGAGTAGCCTAATACTGAATCAACCTTAAGCATTAATGTTGTTCCAAGAATAGGAAAGATCTAGCGTTAAAGATCATAATAAGCGCTGCAGATGCGAGAATGAGAGATTGGTTGCTGCTGAGATAAATAGACGCTCTCGATCTTTCTCTGCTGTATCTTTGTGATGGCTGTAGAAATGGTCATTAATTCTTGATTTGGGTATGGTGCAGGTAATAATATGATCAAAAAGTCATGTCAACAAACGATTTCCTAAGTCCGTTTAAGTTCAAGTTAATTCATTATTTACTGTTGCTTATTGTCATTGTTGGCTTAGGCTTCTTTTTTTCTATTAATTTTAATGAATATACAAATTAAAAAAAATGATTTTATTTATTTTCTGTTACAAAATTTTCATTTATATATTTTTTAACACCGCACCCCCAGTTTCCATCCCAGTTTCATTTGGGATATCCAATATTTTTAAAGACTGATTGAGGTTTGTTTCACTATTTTCAAATTCAACATTATTTTCAAACGTGTGCATTTTACTATGTTCTTACGTCGTAAACATAAATGTGGGTGGTGAGACTAACTGAATCGTCACTGACGAATCATCATTTTGGTATGCTATGCACCTATTAAGATGGAAAATTAATAAACTGCCTGTAATTGACCATAAAAACTCATGTTAAATATATTTTAAAGTAAATATATGAAGTTATAGGGAAACTAACGTTTATTATTATTATCGTTTAATAAATAGCCTATCATTCATTTGGAAAAGTACCAACTTCTCATTGGGTGGGCCACGGGCACCCGGGCCCACCCGTAGCTTCGCCACAGGCATCCTGCTTCAGTTTACTATTTATGTAGATGTTTTACCTCTTTTCAAGTTCAAATGTGTCAACAGTTAGATGAAAAACAAGGGAGGATGAACACAGCAAACTCTATGTGCTATTGTGCACATACACATTACTTTATAACAATGACAACAATTCACTAAGAGCATGATGGGAGGGTGAATTTAGTATCAAGTTTATCTGAAAGTGATATATGCCTTCCACAGACGATATAAATACATATAAATAAATTTAGACCACTTAACTTAGTGCTTGCTATCAGGATGTGAAGAGACTTTCAACCAGCATAACAAAAAATGTTTTTGAACCAAATCAACTACCCTGCCTTTAGTTTAAAAACTACAATTGTATAAGTTTTATCTGCAACTGTAGAAGCTCCTAAATATATTCAGCCAACACAGACATGTTGCTGCTGTAGTTCTGTTACTCTGAATTACTTAATACACAGGTCTATTTTGACATTGTCTTGTAAGATATCTTGTTCCGTTCATTGCTACAGCTATCACTGTCAATCATAGAAATTACTAGCAGAATTTTTTTTTTTGTGATGCAGCCTTGAATCTTAAATTGCACAGTGTTTGTTCATATAAGGCCAGAGGAGAACTGGTCCCCCAACTAAGTCTGGTTTCTCTCAAGGTTTTTCTTCCACTACGGTCACCTGAGTTTGTGTTCCCTGCCATTATCACATTTGGCCTGCTCAGTTGGGATTTAAAAAACAGATAATATTCAGAAATGATCAGTTAGGCTGCATTGACACCATCAGGGCCTGTTTACACCTGGCCACGTCATACGTTTTCTCTGATCGGATCGTGAAAAGACCAGGTGTAAATGCCCTCCGACATGCTTTTGAGACGGATTTAAATTTGATCGCTCAAACCCTCAGGAGGTGGTCTGGACCGCATTCCAGACAAAACTGGACAAGTGAAAATCCTTGTGGTTGTTAAAAACGTATGTAAATTTTACTCCTCCCAAAATGTTAAAATAATAAAGAGCATTTTATAGGCTATGATGTTATAGTAAGATACGACATATCTCTTCAGCAAGCCGAAGCAAAAACTGCCGCAAATGAAACTGAAAGTACGTTGCAGATGCTTAACACACAATCATCTTCATTAAAAATAGTGAGACTAAATGATCTTACTAGTGCTGATGCCACGCTCTCTCCTATTGTGGTCTTTGATGAATAAATGCAGTGCATACAGTATGTGTTGCTTTCATTGTCGTGAAATCCATTAAATTAGCATAGTACAGGAACTGAAGATCGGATATACAGTATATCCATTTTGCGAAGACACATTTATGGCCAAGTGTAAATGGAACAGTTTTAAAAAAATCAGAGCGCTATCCGATCAGAGAAAATGCATGAAGTGACCAGGTGTAAACAGGCCCTCAGATAAGAACAAAAGATTAAACTGAATTAATCTGAAGGATGACATTATTTCCTGCCTTCATAATTTAGTTTCATAACTAATGAGCTTTACAATTAACTAATCTAACAATAACGACACTTATAATAATGACATTTAATTGCGAAATTTGTGAATGTAAGTATCTGTAATGATTCAAAGATGAATTTCAAGGTGTCCTGCGACAAACCAAAATTATACTGAATTATACTGAATTATACAAAACTGAATTATAGCAAAACAGATGGTCACATACACAGCGGTTAAAATTGCAGAAGAGTCTATCTAGAGGAGAAGAATGCAAATAATCATGAAGGTGGATGATCAGATTTGGGTCACTTTCAGCTGCGGCGTGAACGTAGCTTTAGTTTCACACAGATGCGAATTTTCTGGTGCCATTTTAAACTACTGAGCCATTTAAAACGCTTTCCACATGAAGAACACAAATGTGGTTTCACATCTGCATGACTTTTCAGGTGTATCTGTAAGTGTGATGGCAAAATAAATGTTTTATTACACTGATCACAATTAAACTGCCTTCCTCCAGAGCGAACGTGCTTTTGATTTTTCAAACTGCTCCTTTTTCTAGGCCTCTTTCCACTCGCAGAGCACTGCAGTTTCTTTCCATGTGTTTGCAAATGACGGTTCAGGTCTCTTTTATATGTGAAGCTCCTCTTACACTGAAGACATGTGAAAGGTTTCTCTCCGGTATGAAGCCTCGTGTGAAACCGAAGGCTTATGTTCTGACAGAAACTCTTTCCACAGTGAGTGCAGGTGAAGGGTTTCTCTCCAGTGTGGATTCTCATGTGAATCTTAAAGTGTCCTTTAAATCTGAAACTCTTTCCACAGTCATGGCACGTGAAAGTCTTTAGAGAATGAATTCTCTCATGCCAGGTAAGGTGTCTCTTGTCTGGGAATCTCTGTCCACACTGATGACATTTATACTCCTTTGAGTGAAGCCCCATGTGGTAAGTAAGGTTTGTTTCTAGCGCATAACATTTTCCACACTGAGGACACATGAAAGGCTTCTCTCCAGTGTGAACGACCAAGTGAATCTGAAGAGCTCCTTTGCGTGTGAAGCTCTTCCCACACAGTTTGCAGCCAAAAGGCTTCTCTCCAGTATGAGTTCTCATGTGGGTATTAAAGGGTGATTTATATGAGAAGCTCTTCCCACACACATTGCAGGTAAAAGGATTCTCTCCAGTGTGAAGTCTCATATGAGTTCTGAGGTTTCCTCTACAAGTGAAACTCTCTCCACACCGATTACATGTAAAACCGTTCTCTCCTGAGTGTTTTCTCTTCGTGTGGTAATCAAAGGATCCTTTATGTATGAAACTCATTCCACACTGATCACATGTGAATGGCTTCTCTCCAGTGTGACGTTTCATGTGGGAAGCAAGACTTTGTTTATGTGCTAAACATGCTCCACACAGTTGGCTTCATTCCAGTGTGACTATTCATGTGGCGTTTAACGTTTTCTTTACATGTAAATCTCTTTCCACACTGATGGCATTTGTGAACATTCGTGTGCATTTGAAAGTTATATTTTTTCTTGAAACTCTTTCCATATTGATGGCAGGTTAAGTAACTTAGATTTGGTCTTCTGAACTTTTTTTGGTGATGAAGTTGTTTCCACAGTCATGAAGTCAAGTCTCTCATATTGATCTTTCTCCTCCATCTTTGTTTTTATTTTGGTGCGTCAATCTGTTAAGTTACTTTGTATAAGAAATATATATATTTACTAGAGGAACTACTGACAGTCTCTAGAGTTCATGAAGAAAATTCTTAGAGAGCTGAGGCCAAATTCACAACATTAAGAATACAATTATTTTCTTCTTATTATTTTATAAAGGGAAAATAGTATTTTGTATAAGTTACTTAAAGGGTTAGTTCACCCAAAAATGAAAATTCTGCCATTAATTACTCACCCTCATGTCGTTCCAAACCCGTAAGACCTTCGTTCATCTTCGGAAAACAAATTAAGATATTTTGATGGAATCTGAGAGCTCTCTGATGATATTACCACGTGATATTACCACGAACAACGCACAGAAAGATAGCAAGGACATCAGTAAAATAGTCCATGTGACATCAGGGGTCCAACCGTGATTTTACTTTAAATTTAAATTAACCGCCATTTTGGAGAGTACCCCAGAACATAATCAACATAAGGAGCGTTGTTTACATTTATGGAGCTTATAAAATGACAAACCTATTTGAATTTGTATTGTGTAAATTTTAAGTTTCATTTAACAAAACTGAATATTGTGTGGCATTTAACATTATTTAATTTTTAGTTTTATAGACATGTATTTTCAAACAGCGGATTTTTTGTTCTGAATTCTGCAAAAATTATTTTTTGAACAATACAGCTTCAAGTTTTCAAGATGAAGAGGAAATTCAGAACTTTAAATTCAATATTCTACAATTCAGTACGCAGAAAACAGGGAAGACGTCAATACAAACAGCAATAAAATCAGAAATGCCGCTTAATAGAGAGCATCTGGGTTTCGTGATCCTGGTTCACGCGCCTCAATCATACAGCGCTTTACAGAAAGTCAGCGTGTGTTATTTCATAGTGAAAATATGACATTAATATGCAATGTTTTTGCTCAAAACTCACTCTATTGTGACCTAATGCAGATATTGTAAATAAACTGACACATAAATATATTATGAGTAATAATATATAGTAATATATAGTATGAGTAGTAATATGAGTAGTAATATATATAGGTTATATATATAACCTATGTTAGGTTAGCTATCAGCATGTGAAACATTCAGACTTCAGGCTAGGCTTTCTCAAGCCGACCTAGTTTGTCTTGACGAACTTTTTTATCTAGTTTTACCGTAAAATGCTGTTAACCCTTTAACGCGTACAATCACACCGGTGTGATCAGTCTTGGCCGGTCCCTGGAGCGTACGATCACACCGGTGTGATCTGTCTTGGCCGGTCCCTGAAGCGTACGATCACACCGGTGTGATCTGTCTTGGCCGGTCCCTGAAGCGTACGATCACACCGGTGTGATCAGTCTTGGCCGGTCCCTGAAGCGTACGATCACACCGGTGTGATCAGTCTTGGCCGGTCCCTGAAGCGTACGATCACACCGGTGTGATCAGTCTTGGCCGGTCCCTGAAGCGTACGATCACACCGGTGTGATCAGTCTTGGCCGGTCCCTGAAGCGTACGATCACACCGGTGTGATCAGTCTTGGCCGGTCCCTGAAGCGTACGATCACACCGGTGTGATCAGTCTTGGCCGGTCCCTGAAGCGTGCGATCACACCGGTGTGATCAGTCTTGGCCGGTCCCTGAAGCGTACGATCACACCGGTGTGATCAGTCTTGGCCGGTCCCTGAAGCGTACGATCACACCGGTGTGATCAGTCTTGGCCGGTCCCTGAAGCGTACGATCACACCGGTGTGATCAGTCTTGGCAGGTCCCTGAAGCGTACGATCACACCGGTGTGATCAGTCTTGGCCGGTCCCTGGAGCGTACGATCACACCGGTGTGATCAGTCTTGGCCGGTCCCTGAAGCGTACGATCACACCGGTGTGATCAGTCTTGGCCGGTCCCTGAAGCGTACGATCACACCGGTGTGATCAGTCTTGGCCGGTCCCTGAAGCGTACGATCACACCGGTGTGATCAGTCTTGGCCGGTCCCTGGAGCGTACGATCACACCGGTGTGATCAGTCTTGGCCGGTCCCTGAAGCGTACGATCACACCGGTGTGATCAGTCTTGGCCGGTCCCTGAAGCGTACGATCACACCGGTGTGATCAGTCTTGGCCGGTCCCTGAAGCGTACGATCACACCGGTGTGATCAGTCTTGGCCGGTCCCTGGAGCGTACGATCACACCGGTGTGATCAGTCTTGGCCGGTCCCTGGAGCGTACGATCACACCTGTGTGATCAGTCTTGGCCGGTCCCTGAAGCGTACGATCACACCGGTGTGATCAGTCTTGGCCGGTCCCTGAAGCGTACGATCACACCGGTGTGATCAGTCTTGGCCGGTCCCTGAAGCGTACGATCACACCGGTGTGATCAGTCTTGGCCGGTCCCTGGAGCGTACGATCACACCGGTGTGATCAGTCTTGGCCGGTCCCTGGAGCGTACGATCACACCGGTGTGATCAGTCTTGGCCGGTCCCTGAAGCGTACGATCACACCGGTGTGATCAGTCTTGGCCGGTCCCTGAAGCGTACGATCACACCGGTGTGATCAGTCTTGGCCGGTCCCTGGAGCGTACGATCACACCGGTGTGATTAGAACATTCAGTGCGTCACGTCATCAACTGCTGAATTCAAATCTGCTTTCACGCATTGACTGGCGCGGAGCCAGATCGTACGCGCTGAGCGCTTGTCATTATCACAAATATTCAGTGTTTTTCAATCATATAATGCTTATTTTAGGTTTCAGACCATTAAATACACATAAGTGCTAGCAAAACCATACATTTATAGTTTGTAAAATATGCACTGATATCTATGAAAGCACCAATAATGATCCTTACAAACATAATCTGACGACATGTTTTATTGATATCATATACAGCTTGTGTAAATAACTTTAAAGTTTACTCTGCTCTTCTCCCAGTTTACCGGAGACTTACTTTAACGTGTTTCGGGAGGAGAGGATGAATTTATGTGTTGTTAATCCCACAGCTCGGATTCAGCGCGAACAAACATGACGGCGCCCATCACCCGGTATAGATCAACTAACATGGTCATTATAAAAGTGTTTAAACTACCAAATACATTTACTTGCACATATTTCAGAATCGGAATATCAGATATTTCATAATATAGTGAGTATGTTTTTGAATATTAATAATAAAAAAAGGAAAAACGAAATAAAAGCGATCCATGTGTCATACAGCGCTATTATGGCTGCGGTGTGTCACATGACAAGCATGACGCGTCGCCATGGAAACAATAATGCTAAACAATCTAAAATAACGGTCGCCTGAAAAAACTCACGCTGGGGGCTCAGATAGAATATTTTAAACTCACGTGTGAAAGGGTTAACATCCTAATGATTTTTAGCATAAAAGAAGAATCTATCATTTTGACCCATACAATGTATTTTTGGCTATTGGATTTAAATATATCGCTTATCCTGCCCTAAAAGACCATAAACATTGCAGACAACATCTGAAGTAAAAATGAATTTGCATACACAACATAAAAACTAATCTTGTGTGACTGATTCGCTTCAAATCGGGTGATTTTAGGTCAGCGGTTTGGCTGGGGGTCAATGGTGCTCTCTGCTGGTAGGGAATAGTAAGATGGCAGCTCGAACACTTCCGGTGGCTTCACCGCCTGACGCCAGTTTAGACTATCACTATAACATCATATTTCTGCTTTTTGAATTTATCAGGATTTACTTTCAATTCTAATCAAGCTCTGCCCCCCTGACTGATCCTGGTTTCTCCCAAGTTTTTTTTTTCTCCATTCTGTCACCGATGGAGTTTTGGTTCCTTGCCACTGTCGCCTTTGGCATGCTTCGTTGGGGACACTTAATTTCCAGCAATATCGTTGACTTGATTGCACAGATACTATTTAAACTGAACTGAGCTGGACGATGACATCATTGAATTCAATGATGAACTGACTTTAACTGAAAATTGAGTGTTTACTGATGTCTTTTTTGCATTATTACATACAATTTTTCCTATTTCATTCTGTAAAGCTGTTTAACACAATCTGTATTATGTAAGGATCCACCCAGTTTGACAGGACAGGATCAGGAAATTATCGTCCAGTTTCTATATCGAGTGTTGTTTCTAAAATAATAGAAAAAGTGGTGTTCAAGCAGATTTAGGAGTATTAAGTAAAATTAATTAATGACTTTCAGTCAGGTTTTAATCAGGTCTTATTCAACTTACACTTTCTTATTTTATTTATCAGATTTTATTAGGAAAGAGATTGATAGAGAAAACGTGTGTGAAATGGTTGCTGTATCTGCAGAAAGCTTTTGATACTGTAAACCATTCAATATTATTAGACAAAGTAAATGCTTTGGGTTTTTCATGTACAGTAAAATCTTGGTTGGCTTCCTATCTAACTGGGAGAGTGCCGAAGGTAGAAGTGGGAGGGATACTTTCGGAAGGTAAAATTGTGAATAATGGGGTTTCACAGTGTAGCGTACTTGGCCCACTATTGTTTTTATTATATATAAATGATATTCAGGCTGATTTTTAGAAGGGTTGGATCCAGACTGAAGCTTGAGTAATAAGTAGTTGCCTCGGGATGCAAGTCCTGTGGCAGAAGCAGATAGAGACTCCTTTCCTATGACAAGAAGCCTCCAGTTCCACCTGGGAGAAAGAGATCTCATCTCACATGCCCTGAGTTTACCTGAGACACACGCCCCCACCATTACCCGTCTTGGAGAAACTTCTGCGTCACCTCCACAAGTTAGGCGCAGGCAATCAAGGAGCAATCTCAGGCAATCTCACTCCTCTTCTGGTGAGATGGCCCAACGTGCCCCAACTTTTTTACACCCCTAGGGCTGTGCTTCGGGCCAATTTTCACGGGCCGGGCATCAGGCCTGTTTTAGGCTTCTCCTTTTTTTATATTTTAGACATCCATCAATTATGGATAAAGAACACGAGATCATGCTACCATGACTGTCAAGGTGGACTCGGATGGCGTTTAGTGGCGCAAGTGCCTTTAGCGCAACAGGAAGAGGTTCCCCGTTCAAACGCACACAATAGGCTAAAGCTTGCCGCAAAGCACCGGCAAAAGAAAATACAATGTGTTGGGGGAAATAGTAAGGCGATATTTGAATTATTTATTAATAAACTAGTGTTTTGCGCCTTTAGAGAGAAATGCATCTTTACGGATTACATAATGAGTTTTCATTAGACAGTAATTTAAAGTTTTCTATAGATATATTTATCATGTCTGTGAGGCATGTATTCGCTGACTTTCGGTTCATTTTTGTGAAGCGCTCCTGTTCAAGACTGAGACGGCAGAAAGAGCATCATGTCTGTTTTCTTTGTTTTATAAAAGCACAATGTTTTGTTGATATTGTGAGTGCACACAAATAAAAGTAGACCCTTTACAGTTCCAAATGATGTATTACTCTTACTTTTATGAACAAAAATGATTTTCGTTTTTTTAAAACGACATATCTTAAGTTGTTTCCACTGAAAAAAATGCAAGTCAAGTTACCATTATTTATATAGTGCTTTTTACAATGCAAATTGTGATCAAGTGCAAATGATCACGCTGGCGCCTGTCCTGTAAAGCGCGCTTCAGCTTCCACTCTCCGCACAAATGATTGGATATGCACCTAATAGCACACGTTTATTTAGGTTTAACGTTTAAACTAACATTGTTATATGCTTGAACTGTTTTATATCTATAGATTACATATTATAGGCAAGTCGTGATGATTTGAGAAGGCAAAATTTATCAAACAGACTATGATCAACTCACTGTCTGCCGCTGGCCGCTTGGTCGTTACTTAAAAAAAACAAACAAAAAAAAAACCCTTACATTTAATGAACCAAAAATACTCCAAATATTTTTCTAAAAAAACTAAATGAAATATAATCACTTTGCCAAACTGAACTATTTTAATAGCTGAAACAGTAGTATAAGCTGTTGGGAGAAGGGGGAAAAAAGGCTTGGATCGGACTCCGAATTTTCTCGGACAGAATTCTGATAAGCTGTCAGACACAGGCCGGGTTAGGGCCTGAGCAGCTCGGGCCAGGCTAGAGCCTATATTTGAGGCCAGTGCAGGGCTCTAGACACAATCATCAGAAACACCAACTGTTATGCATCAAAGATGGCTGAGGCTGGAAAGAAGTTTCCATTGGTTCCTTTGGGTGCACAAGAGTTCTGTTCCTACTTGGCTTTGGTCATTTACATGTGATTGGTTGGAGCAAAGACCATTGCGGACTACTGGGCAAAGAAAACCCTTTACAGCTTCTCCTTTCCCTGATCTGTGATATCAAGGCCAAGATTTCAAGTTATTTCTTGGAATCTGCATCTTTGTGATGCACAGGGTGATGAACAGAATTACAGGAAAAAAAGGAACACAAGACTATGATAAACTCTTCAAGGTAAAAACCTATGTACACAGACATTGTTCAGTCATGCCAGACATACTACCAACCAAGAAAACAGCTGTCAGTAGATGAACGAATGGTGGCATCAAAAGCACAAATAGGGCTAAAACAGTACATGAAGAATAAACCGGCAAAGTGGGGATTTAAACTCTTTGTGTTGGTGGATTCGCTCAGTGGTTACACATGGAATTTGTTTTGTTTATGAAGAAAAGAGCTCCATGGCCACCTGTAAGGGCATTAGCTATCACTCTGTCATGACACTGTTTAAGTTTCCTCTTCTTGGCACTGGCTACCACATTTTCATGGACAATTTTTACACAAGTCCAACCCTGTTTTTGGATTTGTTGGGGAAAAAAAACTCTAGCATGTGGCACCATCATATCAAACAGGGTGGTCTTTCTGAGCAAGAAAGCCCAGAGAGGAACCATTCGCTGGCTAAGGCAAGGAAATGTCCTCTTCGTGAAGTGGATGGACTCTCGTGAAGTGACGATGTGTTCCACAATTCACAAGGCATATGCAGGTGAGACAGTCAGCAGGCGTGTGAAGAATGCAGAGGGTGAGTGGAGGACACAACACATCCCAATTCCCACAGCGGGCAAGGAATACAACAATTACATGGGTGGAGTTGTCTTGTCTAACACCTTTATCAGGTACTACAATGTTCTTCAAAAAACAAGGAAGTGGTACAAGACCTTGTTTTTCTATTTCTTTGACATTGCTGTGGTCAATAGTTTAATTCTTCACCAGGAGGTTTCAAAAGCAAAGAAAAAAAAAAAAACCTATGACACAGAAGTTATTCAGAGAAACCTTGCACAAGATGGACACACCTGAATAAACACCTGTCAACCTGTCACCTGTTCGACAGTGAAGGTATCGTGAATGTGTCGTTCCACATCACGTGTAACATACAGTCACAAGACCCCTCCGTCGATCTGTTGTGGTCCCATTGCGGACTTCAGGCGGTGGTGGGTTCCCATGATAGCTATATTCTCACTAACAATCTCAAACGAGTTCTGTAACAGAAACACTATTACGCATGTGTAATGATTTGTATGACTCACCATATTGACAGTTTGTATGCACTTGTTTAACTGACAGGGACTCAAATACACTTTGCTGATGCTGATTGATAAAAGCAATGTCTGAGACTATGTTCAGTGTAAAAACAAGTGGGACAGTCTCATATCTGCCCACTATGGCTCTCAATTTGAGCGAACTGCATTTCTGTTTTTCACCACTCTAAGTTAAAATTGATGGCTACAAATGTTTTTGTTCTGAGAATTAATGCCAGCTTCTGCTGACACTGTGAGACTGAAGGACAAGTAGCTGGGTTCCAGGAAGGTACCCGTTTGTTTATTCAGAGAGGAGCTCAGCTCTGTTGGGCTGAACCTAAATTGCGACTCCACTTATTTGCATTCACTAAAGATGAATCAAATAACACAGTTTAACATTTATTATTTTACTCATCCTGTTATTTATAATCTTTAATTTACATTAATTTACATATTAGGTTTCAGGGTGTAATAAAGATGTGTATGAATGCAAAAGCCTGCAAAGTTTCAAAGACGAATTTAATAATCTCAAATGTGTGCCTTGGGACAAAAAAAAACTGAGAACAACTGAGCTATACCAAAGCAAATGGTCCGGTGCAGCCACAGGAGTTCATATGCACAAGACATAAAATAAAAAGCCTTATATATATATATATATATATATATATATATATATATATATATATATATATATGTGGCACGGTACATGTATTCGTCCCGAACCATCACAGTACAGGCATCTCGGTTCGGTACAAAGGCATGATGTATACAGGCAATTCCCCCCAATCCAGAAGGGGGCGCCCGCAGCAATGCAACGCTGTTTGATAACCGCCAGCAGAAGAACAGCGAATGCCAACAGTGATACAGAGGTGGCTGCGCTGATGTTTGGCTCACTGTATTTTATTTTGATAAAGTACCAACTGTCTGTCAAGTTAGCAATGCTGGAACTGATGTGTGCGAGTGTGTGTGTGTGCGACGCAATCACTTCAACTGTTTTCTTATACCAGCAGAATCAACTTTAAACACTAAAGTTCTGCTTTTATTTGTGAAAACAAAACGGATTTTATATATATATATATATATATATGTATAAATATAACATGTAATTATATGTAGTGTTTTCACATCTAGATGGATTTTTTTTTATTTGCACTACTGTCTGTTCAAAATAAATGAAAAGAAACATAGTAGAGCAAAGTAGATTTCTTTTTTTTCATGTTGTACCGAAATCGTATCGAACCGTGACCCCCGAACAGAGGTACGTACCGAACCGTGACATCTGTGTACCGTGCCACCCCTAGTATATATACTGTATATATATATTATATATATATATATATATATATATATATATATATATATACACACATACATACGTATATATAAATAAATAAAGAGACAAAAAATACAAATGTTATGAAGGTAGACTTCAGATTTGAGCCACATTCAACTTCAGTGTGATCGTCACCTTTGTGTCACAGAGATGCATATTTTCTGATGCCATTTAAAAAAAAAACATCCCTAGTTATGTCACTTTATAGTAGTGAATTAATAACACTTATCACCATTTTTTTTTTAAATCAAGAGTTATGTCTGAAACGCTTTCCACACTAAATGCTTCTCTCGAGTGTGAATTCTCATGTGTGACTTGAGATTTCCATTTTGTGAGAAGCTATCCCCACACAGTTCACAGGTGAAAGCCTTCTCTGTAGTATGAAGTCTCACATGAGTGTAGAGGCTTACTTTACAACTGAAACTCTCTCCACACTGATGACACACAAAACAGTTCTCTCCTGAATGTTCACTCTTCGTGTGCGAATTAGGGGTTTCATTGTATTTGAAACTATTTCCAGACGGATCACATGCGAACGACTTCTCTCCAGTGTGAACTCTCATATGGGACTTGAGGCTTTCTTCATATTTGTAACTCCTTCCACACTGATCACATGTGAATGGCTTCTCTGAATGAATGGTTATGTGTTGATTAAGGGTTCCTTTTGTAACAAAACTCTTTCCACACTGATAACATGTGAACGGCTTCTCTCCGGAATGAATTCTGATGTGTTTATTAAGGGTTCCTTTTGTAAAGAAACTCTTTCCACAATGTTGGCATGTGAACGGCTTCTCTCCGGTGTGAACTTTGATGTGTTGATTAAGGGTTCCTTTTATAAAGAAACTCCTTCCACACTGATCACATGTGAACGGCTTCTCTCCAGTGTGAACTCTTTTGTGGTAAGTAAGAGTGTCTTTATATCTGAAAGTCTTTCCACACAGATCACAAGTGAACGGCTTCCCTCCAGTGTGAATGGTTAAATGTTTATTAAGGCTTCCTTTTAGGGTGAAACTCTTTCCACAATGTTGGCATGTGAATGGCTTCTCTCTAGTGTGATTTTTCATGTGTTCGTTAAGGTTTACTTTTAGTGTGAAACACTTTCCACATTCATGGCAAGTCAAGTAACTGTGAGATTTGGTCTTCTGAACAGAGTTTGTTTCAGTCGGTATGGATTTTTCTACAGCCAAGAAATCACGTCTCTCATATTGATCTTTCTCTTCTATTTCTTTCAGTTCTTTATTCTCTTCTTTTATTGCCATCAGGTCTAAAGTGAAAAAAAGACAAATAGAAGTTAATTGAGTTTAATGGCTCAAAGCAACAGAGAGCAAAACCAAGATTAAAGTATTAAAACATAAAAACTAACATTACGCAACAAAACTTGGTTATTATAGACCAATCCTGAATCTGCCATTCAGGTCTAAAATATTAGAAAAATAGAGTCGCCTTCACTTTGCACTGGTACTTGTGAACAGTTTCAGACAGGATTTAAACACCATCAGTATTGAAGTGTAGGGGATGTAAAGTTAAGACCCAAGGACCAGATATGTTGAACTAAGACCAGGAGTCAGAGATGCAATTAACTGAAGAAAAATTTAATGAAGACAAATAGTAAATAGTTTGCAGTTTCATCAGCAGAAGTCACTCGCGAGGAGTTCATAGGCCACTTTGCTATAGACTGTTTTACCGAACATATACAGGTGCATCTCAATAAATTAGAATGTCGTGGAAAAGTTCATTTATTTCAGTAATTCAACTCAAATTGTGAAACTCGTGTATTAAATAAATTCAATGCACACAGACTGAAGTAGTTTAAGTCTTTGGTTCTTTTAATTGTGATGATTTAGGCTCACATTTAACAAAAACCCACCAATTCACTATCTCAACAAATTAGAATACTTCATAAGACCAATAAAAAAACATTTTTAGTGAATTGTTGGCCTTCTGGAAAGTATGTTCATTTACTGTATATGTACTCAATACTTGGTAGGGGCTCCTTTTGCTTTAATTACTGCCTCAATTTGGCATGGCATGGAGGTGATCAGTTTGTGGCACTGCTGAGGTGGTATGGAAGCCCAGGTTTCTTTGACAGTGGCCTTCAGGTCATCTGCATTGTTGGGTCTGGTGTCTCTCATCTTCCTCTTGACAATACTCCATAGATTCTCTATGGGGTTCAGGTCAGGCGAGTTTGCTGGCCAATCAAGCATTTCCTGGTAGATGGCTGCGTTGACTGTGGACTTCAGAAAACACAGTGGACCAACACCAGCAGATGCAGACCTGCCAACCTGTACGCATTTTGCGTAACGGGCACGCATTTTGACCTCAAAGTACGCAGGTACGATTTGTCACTTTTAAACTACGCAAAAACCTGGTGACGCCTTTGTGCACGCACAGTAGCCTACTTAAATCATGCAAACAGCAACGAAAGAGGACTTCGACCAATCAGAGCGCTGGGTTCATTCCCCATCTAGCAAGTGGGATGATTGACAAATGCGTAACGTTAGACCTATCATTAAAAAGAGACTGCAGATAGACAGCAAAACAAAATCCCGCTCGGTCTCGTACCTTTTTACTCCCGCCGTCTGATTTCTTAAAAGAGGACAGTACACACGGTACTTACAACTAAGGTAAACGGGTTGGGGTGGATGTGGAAAGTTAAAATATTGAGTTGAGTTAACTCAATCCTCTGGAGTCGACGTGATCGCATTGATATTCTAGACGAACATAGAATAAAAGCACACATTCATATTCAGCCAGATCTGCTGCTGCAGTTTATTTGTGTTCATATAGCTGCACTCACTGAACAGTGTCCTAATATTAGGGCTTTTAAAAGCCAAGTGCGCGTACCTGGATAAATACTGATATATTTGCACGAGCTTCGCCCGTGTCTAATAAACCTTTACTAAAGTCTTACCGGAACATTCATATCTGCTCGCGCAGCTGCTGACAGAGCAGACAGTTACCATGTTTGGGTAACAGCTTCACAAACAGTCTTTTCAACTACACAGTATTATTTCTGTATTACAGTCATTCATATTATCACAGAAATACTGGGATCAAAGATAATAGTTCAGATATAAACACTGATGTTTATGGTAGCGATCAAAATAGACCTTTTGAAAGTTAACTGGCGCTTCAAATAACGTTTGTGTCGATTGCATTGTTTCGCCACTAGGTGGTGACAAGTGACTTAATGTATTTGTGATTGAGTCAAGAGATTCGTTCAAAAACACTGATTCATCAGTAAAGAAACAAGTGAAGTATTTATGAGTGAGACATTAAATCATTCATTCAAACCACTTTTTCATAATTTTAATATGAACTAAATATATTATAAATGTATATTAATTGAAATGTTTAATAATTCGTTCAAATTAAACACTTTTAAATAGACTGCAGCAATAATATTTTGTCACATTATTTTGATTCGTTGGAGAATCGTGATCTCGGTTTGAGACAAAAAAAATAGTGATTCTCAATTTATCCAGAATCGTGCAGCTGTAGTACGTGACTGAGTGCAGACCTTTGGGAAATATTTAACATGAATAACGTTATCCTAACACACTACATATGATATATACTACATATGATATATGCCCCCCCCCCCCCCGTTGCCATCACACAAGTGGTACTCAAAAAAAAATTCCGAGGTTGGCAGGTCTGCAGATGACATGGCAGCCCAAATCATCACTGACTGTGGAAACTTCACACTGGACTTCAAGCAACATGGATTCTGTGCCTCTCCACTCTACCTCCAGACTCTGGGACCTTGATTTCCAAATGAAATGCAAAATTTACTTTCATCTGAAAAGAGGACTTTGGACCACTGAGTTCTTTTTCTCCACAGCCCAGGTAAGACGCTTCTGACGTTGTCTCTGGTTCAGAAGTGGCTTGGTAGCCCTTTTCCTGAAGACGTCTGAGCGTGGTGACTCTTGTAGGGTTGGGTACCGAAACCCGGTACCAATATGGCACCGGTACCTATGGAACCGGTATGTACTAGAACCGAATCAGAACGCAGATTTCGGTGCCACATTTCGGTGCCATGCGAAAGTTTACACGAGTGATCGAGTAAAATATTTATCCTTTGTTTCTCCGAAACGCACGTAAGAAGCATCACAGGCTACAACTACAAATATTTCAGCAAATTGTATATTTTAGTCAGAGTTATTGCGCTCCTATTTCATTACGCGCCGTCTGTTTGGCGCTCATTCTAAATGAAGTCTGTGAAGTTTAGCAGAGAATCGCAAAGCAAAAGCTCACGCACTTCTGACAGCAAAATGGAAATATTTCCATGGCTTTCTAACATTTACAGATGGAGAATATACCTGTGAAATGTAAGTTATGCATTAGGGAAAACAGCATGTCTCAAACACATTAAACAGCGTCTCTGTCAGCGGCACACGCAGTCTTTCTGTCAGAGCATCTGATGACAGGGAGAGCGCGAGCCGCTTTAAACTGAAACTATAGGCTACTGTATCTTACGAGTTTTTTTTTATAGCCCTTCATATAAAGCTTGTCACATGTTTAAATTAGAACAAATTGTATGATGCACTTTCTCCGCAGTTCAGTCTGTGTCCTCACTAGATATTTTATCAGATGCGCTCGTATCAAACTACTGTATATCAATATTAACTGTATTGCTTCATAATAACGTATCGATTATAAAGAATATATCGATATATCGTACAAACTCTATATACTGCCCAGCCCTAGCTTTAATTAAAATGCCTAAAGCTAAAATCCTCTTGTATTCGCGTTTTTAAACCTGTTTAAACCAACAAAATAGAACATTATAACCTTTTTAGTCCACAACACCAGTTAAATGCTTCCTTTTGTGATCTGATAGCTTCTTGTCACAGAATGAGGCAGAAAATATGTTCCATAGGCTACTAATTCATTGATTAGCAATGGATTTTAAATATACTTAATTATTATGAAAATACCAGAGATGGCTTGAATAACACAGATAAACTATATATTGTCGTATTCGAGTGCTTAATGTATTTGTTTTATCATTCAAAACGTTTATATCTTCTGTTTACTCAGTTACAGGAATAGCAATGCCTTTGTCCATATTGAGGATTTCCTGGAGCTTCATTAGTTCCATATACAGTATGTGTGTATGTATGCATGTATGTATATATATAACAAGTATCGGTTCAGGCACTGTTTAGGCACCGGCACCGTTTTAAAAGTATCGATTTGGCACCGGTATCGAAAAAAAGCAAACGATACCCAACCCTACTCTTGATGCACTGACTCCAGCTTCAGTCCACTCCTTGTGAAGCTCTCCCAAGTGTTTGAATCAGCTTTGCTTGACTGTATTCTCAAGCTTGCGGTCATCCCTGTTGCTTGTGCACCTTTTCCTACCCAAATTCTTCCTTCCAGTCAACTTTGCATGTAATATACTTTGATACAGCACTCTGTAAACAGCCACACCTTTCAGTAATGACCCTCTGTGACTTACCCTCTTTGTGGAGGGTGTCAATGTTCGTCTTCTGGACCATTGCCAAGTCAGCAGTCTTCCCCATTATTGTGGTTTCAAAGAACAAGAGATATCCAGAATTTATACTGTAGGGATGGTTATTAATTGAAACTCAAATGTAAATATTCTAATATTTTGAGATACTGATTTTTGACTCATGAGCTGTAAGCTCTAATCATCAAAGTTAAAACAATTTTTTTTTTAAATGTTTTACTTTACATGCAATGAATCTAAAATATTTGAAAGTTTCACTTTTTGAAATACGTTACAAGAAAAAAATTACTTTTCCACGACATTCTAATTTATTGAGATGCACCTGTACACTTACTGCATTTCTGGTCCTGGGAACATTACAGTTGTGTTGCTGTCTGGGTCTGAGAGCTGTCAGATTTAATCAAATATCTTAATTTGAGTTCCGATGATGAACGAAGGTCTCACGGGTTTGGAACGACATGAGGGTGAGTAATTAATGATAGAATTTTCATTTGAACTAACCCTTTAAAAGGACAGTGCTAAACATGTTGCCAACTATCATTAAAGGGATAATTCACCATTAAAGGGATAAGACAAGCTACGCAATATCACATTCAATATCGCAGGCGATTCATCTGCGATTCTGAGCGCGAATTGCGTAGCTTGTCGTGAACTACGGCTCTGTGTATTAAATGCCGCTCCATTTGAAAACAGGTGATGGAGATTTAGTGCTAATCATGGAACCGGCTTTACTGACAATCGCATGCAATATATCGTGCAGCCCTAGCATTTATGTTCAGCAGAAGAAAGAAACTCGTTCAGGTTTAAAACAACTTTTGAGTGAGTAAATGAAGGTATAAAAATAACACACTATGACAGAATTGACAATTTTTATTTAAAAATAAAGGTTACTAAACAAAACAAAGAGAAAAATCACTCACTCTTTGACTAAAAAAAACCTTTAAAATAGTTGCTTTAATAGGAATCAATCTATGTTTTCTTTTTATATTTGTTCATTCAATTTCTTGAATGCCCTGCTAAATACATCACCTATTTTCCTGAAAATAAAGCACTGTTTATTTATACATTATTTGAGGTGTATCTTTGTTCTTATTTTTTAATAAAGATAAAATAATGGCGAAGATTATCTTCACCCACTTTGGCCTAAATATCCACCATTCTTATATTTTGTTGGTGTATATTCTTATACCTTGAAAGGCCTTGTCTTTATAATAGGGAAATTAGTTTGGCTGTAATGCTCAGATAGGGCTCTATTATTTCCGCGATGCAGAAAACACGGACGGAATCGCGGAATCCAGTCATAAAAACGGAATTTACAGTTTAACGCGGAATGTCACGGACTTTCACAAACTTTTTGTCAAAGTTTGGATGAATTAATCAAAAGTAGGTCATTACACTTAAATCAAATCGCGATATGGACTAGTATCTGTAAATATTAAGCCGCAAAATTCGATTTAAATATGAATCCTGCACGTCTCTGTATGAATGGAGCAGACGCGCGGTTTTCTTTACATACACAGCGCTCGTGGTGATTTCAGCGTCTGCCATCTCAATGAGGACATAAATACATGAACAATATCTCCAAAACTGATCTGAGAGTCACTTCACAAGCATTTTACCATTTCATTTGAGTAAAGCTAGCGTCATATCATATACACACATAACTTTAAAGGTATTCACGGCAACCCGTCAAAATAAAAGTCTGTTTTAACTTACTATTAAACTATTAAAGACATTGTGCCAGAAATAGGCTATATTACTATTATTTAGTAAAATGTACATATTATTACTACTATTGCTGAAAAATAATAAAACTTTATTTTTTAAAGAAATAATCACAAAATAAATTTATTTTAATAGTAAATCCCCTTTATTTGCCAAAAATTTAAATGTTTAATTTTCATTAATTAAAATATAAATTAAATCAATGATTTATGCCTTCATCTGATAACCAGTAAAATTGAAATACACAACACAGAATTTCTGAGGGGAAAAAACATTTCATAAGGCTACTGTAAGAATAAATAAAAAAATGTTTGTATGCATTAAAATAATTAGACGTGCTAAAACACAGAAAATAAAACATAAGGTGAGAAAAAAAATTAAACATTTCATACGGCCCTAAACATGTCATTTGTTACACTTTTAATAAATTAATGTTAAATTGTATAAGTTTCATGATTTTAATTAATTAGGCATGCTTTTTGATTAATAAAATGTAATTTGTCCATTTAAAAAGTAGTCCAGAAAAATTAAAATGGAAAAAAAAACGGAATCCAGAAAAATTTAAACGGAAAAACTGAATTTAGAAAAAAATAAAACTGAATTTGGGAAAAAATAAAACGGATTTCATAGGGCCCTACTCAGACAACTTGCAAAATAGAAGAACCAATATGACAAAGAATCGTGATAAAATTGTGATATTTCTAAAACAAAATCGTTTTCTTTTCGTTCAAAAATGCTTTTCGAATGGGCACTGCATCCCCTACAACAGCGGTTCTCAATTCCAGTCCTCAACTGTGTTCCGATTGACATGGTCCCTACACAGTGTTCATTGCTCCCTACTCCCTGAGCAGGGTAAATCCGTAGAAGTTTACTTCACTTTGGAACATTCGTTCACATATTTGCACTACGCCACTGCCTGCAGCATCTTCACACACAGATGAAACTTATTAGAGAATTGTGACAAATGCATCTGTAAATAAATGTATGAGTGTCTTATTGACTGACACAGGGATTTCCAAACTCGGTCCTGGAGGGCCACCGTCCTGCAGAGTTTAGCTCAAAACAGCACCAACAGAGCTGCTAGAAAGTTTTTTGTATGCCTAGTGAGACCTGATTAGCTGGTTCAGGTGAGGTTAATTGGGGTTGGAGCTAAACTTTGTAGGGCAGCAGCCCTCCAGGACTGAGTTTGGTCACCTCTTGACAAACATTAAATTCAACTCTTCTAAATAAGTCCCCGTCCCTAAGGTATACACAAACACTAAAAACTACAACAGAGAAAGTCCTGACTTAACCCTTCTTAAAAAGGCTTAACCATAGGCAGAGCTCATGGCTTGGTATTCCTGAGAATACCTTTAAGGGACTAATGTCACTGACTGGAGATCTGACAACAGAAGCCTCAGCAAGATGACTCTCTTAAAGCCCGAGACACACTGCACGATTTTCGGCTGTCCCAGACGAAAGGTTGTCACCGTGAAACAATCGTGGCGAATCAGAAATCGCCACGGTTGTCTCATGATACCAGTCTTTCATCTGGGACAGCCGAAAATCGTGCAGTGTGTCTTGGGCTTAAGACAGCAGAGGCCTAAGTTCTATGGTCAGGACATTTTCCAATAAGGCTCACAGAAAGCCTAGTGAGCTGGAGTTGCTATTCAGGCAGAGTCTCCAGAGTGAACATCTCAAAAGGATGACCCCTCTATAGTGAGAAGAGACCTAAGCCGCTTTTCCACCGAAATTACCTGGAACAATTTGTCCCAGAACTTTTTTTCCTGCAGACCTATTGCTGTCTGTGTTTCCATCGTGGTCTAAAGTACCGAGAATGCATTTCTCAATACCAAACTACGCAAATTTCAGACTTCGGAGTCCGTTAATTCTGCAAACAGCAGCGTACTTGATAATGTCAGTCAGCTCGCCTTGGCTACTGCAATTTTCCTCACTGTATTTACAATAAGACGAAATATGATATCAAACACCACAGCGTCTTTTCGTTTTCATTTAAACATATTAATAGCCGCAGAAATGTAGTTCAGGGAATGTACATCCATTACAATGAAACAAAATATTATATCAAGCAATTGCCTCTTTTCATTTTCATTTTAACATGTTAATAGATTAATAGAATAAAGACCAAAGGTTACCTGTTAGATTTACCCAAAACGAATTACATCTTATGTTTAACCACTACAGAGACATCAGAGCCAGCAGCAAGTGTTAGGCTGCTCTCGTCCGGAAACATGAGCGCCGCTGATCGTGTGGAGCTCACGTCTCCAAAATCAGCGAAGCACATTTTCACATAGGCGCTGTCTTTATAAATAAACTGCAGATTTGTGTTTTAAACAACTACATTCCCGCATGACACAATAACAGTAATATATATTAAAAAATGCAAATAAATGGTGGTTGAAATAAAGTGCTGCGTGAACAACCAATCAGCATGCTCAGCGACCAAGTCCCGCCCCGATAGTTCCAGACCTTTAAAAAAGTACTACCTCGCGAGCAGGGACTTTCTGAGGTCGCAATTTATCGCCTTTGCGATTTAATTTCGATTAATTGTGCAGCCCTAGGTGCTCCTTTATACTCACGGCTGCCAGTACTTGGTCCTAGAGGGCCAGTGTCCTGCAGAGTTTAGTTCCAACACACCTGCCTGGAAGCTTCTAGTATTCCTAGTAAGACCTCGATTAGCTGCTTCAGGTGCGTTTAATTGGGGTTAGAGCTGAACTCTGCAGGACCCTCCAGGAGCAGGACTGTGCACCCCTGCCATAGGCTGTCACCGGCCAGTGTCAAGTTCTTTGACATGTTTAGACTTGTGCTTCAGACACTGGTAGTGTCACCATGTAGTGTCCTCTAGGCACGCTGTGTGAGTTCCCATTCAAAAGAGAACATAACTTATGTACTGTACATTTTATTACAAATGAGAGCAACAACGGCGAGGATTTACATTTTTGTTTTGAAATCAAGATGAACAGTTCGCACATGTGACCCTGGAGCACAAAACCAGTCTTAAGTCGCTGGGGTATATTTGTAGCAATAGCCAAAAATACATTGTATGGGTCAAAATTATCCATTTTTATTTTATGCCAAAAATCATTAGGATATTAAGTTAAGATCATGTTTTATGAAGATATTTTGTGAATTTCCTACTGTAAATGATCAAATCTTAATTTTTGATTAGTAATATGCATTGCTAAGAACTTCATTTGAACAACTTTAAAGGCGATTTTCTCAATATTTAGATTTTTTTGCACCCTCAGATTCCAGATTTTCAAATAGTTGTATCTCAGCCAAATATTGTCCAATCATAACAAACCATACATCAATGGAAAGATTATTTATTCAGCTTTCAGATAAATCTCAATTTTGAAAAATGAACACTTATGACTGGTTTTGTGGTCCAGGGTCACATTTGGAAACATATTGATGTATTCTCCTGTGTTGGCATAGGTTTACAATTGATTAATCGTTAGACATTTATTTTGAAACAATTATTTTAAAAGTGTATTGAAAATACAATTAGTAGGTTGTTTTTTTGAAAAACATAAAACAATAATGTTCCATAAGAAATTAAATAAAGCACTATGCCTGAAACAGGAATGCACAATATCTTTAATGAATATTCTTTGTTTTTAACACTTTGACTCCAGATTAAATAACAGTTTACATGATTAATTATTTAGGCAGTATGAAGGATCAAGTCTTAATTTGTATTCTTCAAATTTTCTGTAATATGCAGAATATCCTATGCACATTTGAGAAGAATATAACATTTATAATAGCAGAATAACCTTTATACTCTTTGTTCCTGACATATTAAATAAGATTACTGTCAAATTATCATAAATACCTTCAATTCTTTTAAAAATCCTACATAAAATGAAAGAAACTAATATTTTTCATTGTTTTCTATTCAGAAATTGATTCTGAGTTTAATGTTAATAAATAATTGTTTTGTTTAGGCTACTTCTGTATTACTTTTTCTAATTTAATGCATGTTGTAATAATAAAAAGAAGCCCAACTTGTCAAGAAAAAACAGGATCTGTTTGAAGCATCAGTATTAGTCTGTTCATGTGATCTCAACATGTCTGTCCACATGAGGTGACCCGCTCCATGTGACCCGCTTAAAAGCTCTTTAATTAGGACACTCATATCACATTCCTCAAAAAATATCGTTCATTTGTGTAGAGCTGGACATTTTAATAAGGAAGACAGAGTTCAGCTTTGAGAATGAAACCCACCAGTTTGCTCCTCAGTCTCTTCATGTTTCAAGCTGAATACTGCTTCAATCCTCAGGTCTTCACTCTCCTGTTTAATAACTGCCATCTCGCTTCACCGGGAGGATTTCTGCGTCTGGAAATAAATAAACCCAAACTAAATCTCTCCAGTCAGTCAAAGTGAGAGTTAATGTCCTTAAATCACTCAAAACTAATGGTAAAAATTAATAAAATAACAAATTATACAAACACTTAAACACACTTGGAAACAAAAATGCAGGAATTATTTCAACAATAAACGTAAAACAATGTACACCCAAAACAATAAAGCATATCTACATGAGCACAGTGATTCGAGCGCTTCAACTGAATTATTTGGCTCAAGTGACTCTAGTGATTTTAAAAAGCTTTGTTTCTCTCATCACTACTTGATTCTTGTTTATGATAAACTGTTTATGAGGCTGTGTTCCAGTTCAATTTTTTGCACACTTCCCTCGTTAACTTCCCTCCGTCTCGCTCACTCAGATGTATGAACATTGCTTATATTGCATGAGTGCCCACTACCACCCCTTGAAATGCACAGTCTGTCTAAATACAGTCTAGCACAGTACACATAGTTTTTTTTTGTTTGTTTGTTAAATTTTGTATAATAAATAGTAAATAAATATAGTAAATATAATAGGTAAGTGCTAGTATTAATTGGTCAGGTGCTAATGAAAAAGATGTGTCTTTGTAGATGTTTTTTCAAAATGGCTAAAGACTGCTGGGATTGAGATAGATAGGCCGGTCGTTCCAGCAGCAGGGCACAGCCCAGGAGAAGCCTCTTTGGGGTGGATAATTAGTCTTTTTTCCTTGAAAAAAAGTTTGCAGAGCAAACTAATATATATATATATATATATACACACACACACAGGTGTGTCTCAAAAAATTGGAATATCGTGAAAAAGTAGATTTTTTTTTGTAACATTTCAAAAAGTGAAGCTGGACTTTGGGGGAGCCCACTTTTTTTTTTTGCCTCAAAAGAGGACTTACAATGACTTACAAAGATACATAACAGCTACAAGTGTATGCACTACTTGCTTTATGCAAGCACTATATAGTATAAATCACTATACAGTATTTACCCTACTGCTTTATCGACACGAATTGATAGGTGAAACAAACAGCCACCCACAAATGGTCTATTTAGCTTCAGGCTGTCAATCGAGAGTCACGCAGACCTACAACAACCGAGCCACAACACATAATTGTGAATAACATGCCTTACCTTAACACAGAATGCCTTGTGTTCTTCTTGCCATGGTGGCTATATGATGCTATACGATGCTAACTGCAGAATGGATTTCAAGGACTTCGAGCGCAGATCAACGACCTCCAACGTTTATATTTTTTCTATGAATCTTTGAGTTAACGTACTAAACATGAGTGGAATTTGCACCGCAGCGCCCCCACACCTTGATGCTCATGACAAGAATAGCGTGTATAGTTATCTTTATTGAAGTGAATTAGGTTTAAATCGCCGTCATGCATGAATCAAATGATATTTTTGCAATTTTACACATAATAATCCATGATGATCACATTACACAAAACTGAAATTGCACGTCAAAATAACACATTGTCAGTATTTTTTGAGACCCCCCAAAAGTTCACAAATCACTTTTTCAGGGGAGCCCATGTCTTATTAAGGGGAGCCGAGCTCCCCCTAGCTCCCCCGTAGTTCGCACCCTGTATATATATATATATATACTGTATAGTAT
>JALXFT010002825.1:0-85819 GCA_023376895.1 Aspiorhynchus laticeps | reverse complement strand
CTCGGGGTCAGAAAACATTAGAAAAAAATTGTCAAACAGTCCCTACATCACCACATGTTGTTTGGGAGGGTTTCAAGAAAAATTCTCCTAGCTCATCCAAAAACAAACTCCAGCATATTCAGTTATCAGACATGACTGTAACTTCAAATGGGACTGGCTTCTATGATCAGATGAAACTAAAAAATGAGCTTTTTAGCAGCAAACACTCAAGATGGGTTTGGTGCACACAGGGATAAAAAAGTACCCCATGTGTACAATGAAATATACTGCTGTATTTTTTATGTTGTGGGCCTATTTTTCTGCTGGAGGTCCTGAACATCTTGTTTAGACACATGGCATCATGGATTCTATTAAATACCAGCATATAAAAAATCAATAAGTGACTGACCCTGTTAGAATTCTTATAATGGGCCATGTTTGGATCTTCCAACCGGACAATAATCCAAACACAAACCTCAAAAACAACACAAAAATGGGTCACTGAGCACAAAACCAAGCTTCTGCTATGGCCATTCCAGTCCTCTGACCTGAACCCTGTAGAAAATGAGTGAGGTGAACTGAAGAGGAGAAGCACCAACATGGAGCTGTGAATCTGAAGGATCTGGAGAGATTCTGTATGAAGGAATGGTCTCTGATCTCTTATCAGGTGTTCTCCAAACTCTTCAGGCATTATAGGAGAAAACTCAGAGCTGTTAATGCAGATTTATTTTCACAGCCGTCTTTGCTCATATTTATCAAGGGTACCAATATTAGTGGAGGGCACTGTATACACATTAATTCAAACAGCCGATTGTTGGTGTTGACCTTTAGAAGTTCTCATGCGACGCCTGAGATTATTCATGAAGAGACATTCCATAAATGGGAACGTGATTGTGCATAATTAGATCATAATGGGCACCGCGTGAGTCATCGGCAAACATCGGCTTCGTCTGTAATGGTTTTGTGTGCTACTTTTCTTTGAAACCTTTATCAACGCATTGCACAACAAGAATTCGAAACGAATTGTGCAGGAGTCAAGGAGATTAAAAGCGATGACACTAGCGGAAAAAAGCAGAGGCTCAGTATGAGGCCTCGCCCCTTCTCAGAAGGCTGCTATTTGCTCTGGGCAAATGGGCCAGTTGCACAACTGTTCTACCAATGCTGTTCAAACGGCTTCTCACAACAACCTGCTGTAAACAAAAGGCACAAAAGCAAGCAATGCTGGTTTGCAAAATCCACCCCCCAAGCTTTCAAACAGACCCTTTTTGCCCCTTTCCGCCACACTTACACAAGACCTTTTCAACCCCAGCCACTCTCTGATGCAAATAATAGATTAGAGCTGCAGCCTATGGAAACAGTCTAATTACGAAATAATAAAAGTTAAATGAAACCCATATATTTGAACATACCATTGTTTTGCATAAAAACTATTCTGTAAATTGTATAAGCTTTTCTTCTGTGGAATAGACTGGATATTGATGGGATAATATACTATGGGTTTACACTGGTTTTAGCTGTAATCCTCTAATGTAACTCCTATCCAAAGGCCGGTGCAGTTTATGGGATTTGGGGGATACTGAAACTGCGTCCTTAATTTATTCACAAGCTTTTTCTTCCAAAACCATGAGACTGTCTGTCTTGCGTAGAACACAAAATGAGAAATTTAGCAGAATGTGCAAGCTGCTCTTTTTTTTTTCTTAACGCACAATGATTGTGAATAACATCTGTGGAGTAAATGATAAAGAGTTTTTATTTTTGGGTGTACTCTCTCTTTTTAAGATGGCCTCTACACATTTCTAAAAGCAAATATACACTAATGGCTGTTTTAAGCAGCTCATGATGGCACTGCCGCTCTACAGCAGGGTTGCCAAGTTGGCTACATTTGCAGCAGGTTGATTTTTTCCCCCTAGGGTTAAAGGTTTGACATATTGCGTAAATGATATTTGACAGAAAAGCTTGTATTGCAATATTTTACTCTACCTAATACCAATGATAAAACTGTGCTAGATGATGAGACGGAGTGAGCTTTTATGTGGCTGTTTCCGTTACCATGGTAACAGTTTGGCGGGTCTCAAGGCAAATAAATAAAAAAAGCATGTCATTTTTTAAAAGCATTTTCCATTCTTTAAAGAAATTGTGATTTTGGTAACTCTTTACAATAAGGTACCATTTATTATTAATATTATTTAACTACATTAGTTAACATGAACTAACAATGAAAATCCAAATATACCAAAAGCATTAATTAATCTTAGTTCATTTCAGCATTTACTAATACATTTATTAAAAGTTTTATCTGTTAATATTATTTAATGAATCAGAGTTAACATTAAAGGCAGGGTAAGCAATTTTTCAAAAACGTTTTAGAAAACTGAGTCGGGGCCGAGTACCAAAACAAACTTGTAGCCAATCAGCAGTAAGGGGTGTGTCTACTCATGATATGGAGGAGAGAGCATTCAGTGCACAGCTGAGCGACAGAAAGATAGAGATGGCGGATAAAAAACAAAAGAGGAAAACGTCTGCGGAACGATAAGGCAAGAAGTAGGACCCGTGTAAATATCGGATCAGCTCAGATTGGAAGAGAGAACTCAAGGAGTGGAAGGCCTGCGATCGGACGCCGAGGGTGCTTTGTTTCTTCCCGATAGGTGATTATCACTGTCTACACCTTGTGCTCTCTAAGGGTGTCAAGTCATCTCTACGGTCCCTGCACCCCACCAATCACCGGCAGCAGTGTGTCCGCACGCCTGCCTGCTTCTGTCATTATGTGCTCTGTGGTGTCTGTCAGCAGCTACATGAAATTAGAGCAAAACCTTCTGCTGATTACTACTTCATTCTGCTCTCATTTAAAATGCACGGCCCACCTTATGCTCATGCTTTCGGCCTGCGTGATGTCAATTTATCTAGAAGAATGCAATAGTTTCATTAGCATGCAAACTACCCTCTGAGAAATCATTTCATCATTGTGTATATTTGAATCTGGCTCATATTCTGATTGCATATTGGTCCCAAGATATCTTCTTTCACGTGTTTAAATGTGGTGTGTTTCTTTTAAGTCTGTTGTGTGGCGTACTTAGATCTGAAAAGGGTCTACATGATGTTGAGATGCATCTGCACCAACTGAAAGGGGGACTGGTGCTAGGCCTAAAGTTGTCACACTTTTTTGTCCCCATTTTTTAAAATTACATGTAAAGACATGAGTATAAACATTTTATTGGACACTTTTCATAATTACTGCCCAGAAAAAAAGATTTAAGTTCAATAGACACAGGTTGAGCATTTGTTGACGCAATATGTGGTGTAAATAGGGAGCTCAAAAAATATGGAGCCCACACATGGATAATGGAAATGGGAAAAATTATATTTCAATCAATGCAATTTCAATAAATTTTTTTTGTGATTGGCTGCTACATGTCAACCATGTTCAACCTGTTTGCACATTCCTCTCTTTACAGTCATGCTTATCTTAATATTTAATTCTACAGCATACTGTCATGCACATTCTTTTATATTCTATATTTTATTCTTTATATCTTATTTTTTATTCATTTTATTTTATGTATACTTCCCTTGTGTTGTATCTTTCAATATTTGCACTGTCCATGGAGCGGACCCGACTCTCATTTCACTGCTGGTTATACAATCTCTGTATAGTCGTGTATGTGACAAATAAACTTGAAACTTGATGCTTTTTGTGTTCATGTCATCCTACAAACTTTGCCTTTGCATGCAAAATTTGTATATTCCCTGACAATATTGTGTTCATGCACAAAAACACTGAAATACACTTTCTCCTTTATTTATATAAATATACTTTTCATATTATTTCCAACAGTTTTTTGTTCACTTGCAAAATGTTTGCGTTCCTCTGAGAAACTTTGGGTTTGTTTGCAAAACTTTTGTATTTCCCTGAGATATTTTGTGTTCAATAGAAATTTAAATAGTTATATAGCCTAGATATTTTCCGTTCACTCACAAAAACATTACAATATACTTTGTAGTTGTTTTCCTCCCATCTCATATTATTTTTCATTTGCTCACATACATGAGTCTTGTGTGAGAGAATGCAGAAGTTTTACAAGTGGATGCAAAGTTTCTTCGGGAACCAAAATTTCTGCTTGGGATTGAAGGATTGAAATAAAAAATAAATCCTTTCACTTTATATTTTTGCATCACCATATACTTTTAGGGGCTCGGTCCAAAGGGATAACTAAAAACTTCTGTTTATTGTCACTGATTTAATCAAAATACCCCATTTTATCAAATGAAATAACTAAAGTATAAAACACATATTCCTCAAAATATCCATATATACGTTTAATGGATTTTAAGCTAAATTTGAGCTTGCCTCAACATTTATAAACAAAATTTTGAAAGGGTGGTTTATTGTGTTCCCTAATTGAAAAATAAAAAGATCATATTAGAATTTTAGTTTGGACGAAAGCATCTTCAAGACACATTTTAAGCATATGCATATAATGCACTAGTTCTTAATGGCTTTTGAGACATAGCATGGCATATACAGTATGATGTGCTCTTATTGGCACTTGTGTGATGTGTGTACATTACTGTAAGTAGCTTCGGTAAGAAAGTGTCTGCTAAGGACATAAATGTGCAGATAAATTAACAACTGCACAGATTTGAATCAGCAATGTAATTCTCCTCCATACCCTTAAAACTGATTGTACCTTTAAGCCCACTCCACAGAAGTGTCATGCATGTATAATTTATATATCCCACATTTAATATTAATAGCAATCTTTATTGTGCTCCGGCATTCTTTGAGCCAGATTCCCCACCCTGTATTTTTACCTTAATGCATCTCCGAGCCGGTGATGCTGCCAGACTGCGTCCATCACACACACACGCAAACAAACAGCTGAGTACATCTTTACTGCACGTTAACCTCTTAGCTGTAATAGACTGCCCCTCCTAAACATACAATATCTATCACTTCCCTAGAGAGGCCGTTTTGGAGTGCTTCCAGAACTTCTTGCTTTACCGGCTAATTGAGGATGACTTCAGACTCCAGAAACACTGCACAGTCCTGTGAGGTTTAATCTCTCTCTCTGTGTGTGTGTGTGAGGTACAGTGGCACGAGCAATAGATCAAAGGTGTTTTTATAAGTCATCTTGAGACACATAATTTTTGCTGTATTTCTCTTTTGCATTGCAAAAACTGTCCTTATGTCATCAATATGCAAATGGATAAAATCGCCACGAGTGCAGCTTTGTTTCCCTGAAGTGCATTCGTTAGAATCTGTTAGCATAATTGATTCTCAGCACTGCAATAAAACTGGTCATTTTGTGAGGCTTCTAAGCCCCTTGGGTATGCAGTAGGAGTTCATGGAGTAACTTCCAGCATTAATCATTAAGAAGTGTCCATGCCTGGTAGACAGCTTTTGGCCTCCTGAGACGCACACTCATGCTACTATTCCAATAATTGATGTCTGTATAATAACAGGGCGACAGTGGTTCGATTGACCGTCGTCCTTTCCAAATGTTTTCCGATAAAGACTGACTTCTAAGGTTAGTTACTTCTGATATTTACCCTTTTTTCAGTATTTGATACATTTGAGCCATCAGTTCAAATGCATGCGTGTAGTTAAAACTTTCAGAATACTTTCATATTAAAGATGAACAGTATATTGGCATTATATCTGTTATCGGTGTATATTATAGATTTTATTTAAATTTATCAGTATCGATATTGAATTCTTCATGCTAATTTTTGTTTATTTTTATATTTAGATCATCTAATGCTTACTGAAAGTTAATCTTAGAAAACAGTCATTAGTTAATAAGACTGTTAAATGTAATCTTTACCAAATCTCAAAATAAATATCATAATGTTGTGATACCTAAATTCACTCGTTGTAGCATATTAAATGACTGGTTTTGGTTTTTAGTGTTTTATTTATGTAGAGAAAATAGCATAAATTGTAATATCGGCCATTTATCAGCAATACATATAAATGTTAAATAGAATTTGAATATCATGCATCCCTAAATATTAGTTAAATATTATAATATTTTTTTGTGAAGTGGTTTTAGGTATTGACATTTTTACTTAAGAATTAAAAGGCTGTGGATATTATGTTATATCATCCATCCATTCTCCAAACTGTTTATCCTCTGTAGGATCTCAGGACATTATATCATTTTATCTTATATTTCGTTACTGCTTGATAATTAGTATATTAAAATTCAGCAAAAAATTCAGATTCTTTTAATTAAACCATTAAAAGCAGATGTGATTCTCTATATCTTCATGTGGGGGTATGTTTGCATTTTTTGCCGTTCTCCACAGAAAGACTGGAGGGAGATGGGGGTCCCTATGAAACCCATCTTTTATTTTCTAATTAAAATCCTCCACTTTTTGCTCAGGCGCTCCACAACACCTCGACGGAGAGGGGAATTCATGATGTATTGCTGCCTTGCAAATAAAAACGGATCCATCACCTCCACCAGCCATAACCCAGATGGCCAGAAAATTGGCTTTGTGTAGAGATGTGGATTCAGGCATGAATATTAATAGAAGACAGATGTAAACGCATATTAATATCCTTTCACATTTAGGACAGCCTGAAAATTATAGTGCACTCACTTGGGGGAGAGGAAAGGTTGCATCTGGAAAAAAAGTGTTTTCCCCCTTTTCTTTTTTTTCTAATGTGATGCCAGTCTTTTGCTGTGCATGTTTGCGTATGCAGGTCTGGTCCAAATGTGATATTTGGTCACCAAGTGCTGTCATACATGACATATCCAAACACAGAAGATTAGAGTTATCAGAAAATGTATAATTCACTTGACTTATGTATATTATACATACAATATTTCTCATGTTTGCAGTCTCCTCCTGTGTGAATTGAATGGAGAGTAGCATCAGACACAGACACAAAGGCAGATGGTAAGGTAATGTGATACTGTTTGTGGAAACAAAAGTTATTGCTACATTATGCATGTACTATTTGCATGTGTTTTCCCCAAAGAAAAAAGCACTTAAATGATTTTGATACACAATATGGCCAAAAGTATGAGCATTTAATTATAGCTTCCGCTCTTTAATGCTTTGTTAGAACATGGCAGCAGCGTCTGTTCACTTTTAGCATGTTAATATTAGCATTTGATTGTGAGAACAACAATATAAAATAATCAGACAAATAAAATGAGTTTAATCTAACTGTGTGGATAAAGAGTTTGAGGCTGAGTTGAGTTTTACATCACCATTAGATGGCAGTAGTGCTCCTCCTAAAACATCTTATGGTCACTGTGAGGTCTGTCTTTTTTGTGTTTTTCTTTTCCTTTGCATCTTGCATTTTTTTATATATATATATATGTATTTTGATTTTCAACGGCTTAGACTTATTATAGATAACTGCTTAAATATGCTGTATTTAAAGGGAAAGTTCACTCAAAAATCATATCATATCACATATCATCATATCATATAATCATATCATATCATATCATATATTCACCCTCGCATTGTTCTAAACCTGTGCTCTCTCTTCTGTAAAACATAAATGTTTTTACCACTGTCATTATTTGGAAAATAGCAGCTTGAACATTCAGTTTGATAACTTTTTTTTATCATTTTTTTGGTTGTCTATCCTATTTAAAATCACCATGAAATTAAGTCCCGCCCTATCCCCCCCCCCCCCTCTTTCAATAAGCCCTTCCATTCAGACATACACCACAAATGGGATTAAAAAAGGTTCATTCATTAGTGTGTATTCAAAATGTGTTCTCCTTATATCCTGTTCAAATGAATGACCAAATTACAAGTGTGAAGTTAAAGGTGTGAAGACAATAAATAGTGTTAAATGGACATTAATGGTAATGATAGAGTGTGAATATTGACTGGTGGCAGAGTGAACATGGCAGGTCTGAGGTATCAAGACAATTTAACTCCCATCTTCAGATGAACCAGAAGCTCAATAAAACCCAATTAAGCAACTAGCCCCCCATTTCCTCGGCAGTTTTACGAGCACATTTACATCATGGTGCCCATGAGACTGAGGTCGCAGTGAGAGGCTACTTCTGGAAAGCTCTTATGGTCAGTGTGGTGCTGTATCATAAACATAAGGAATTACTGTGTTTCTTTGTGTGTGTGGGTTTGTATGTGTGGTCATGACGTTTAGCCTAAATGTAAATTTATGTGCTTAAAAATAGATGCAGATTCTGATTTCAGATAATGCTTAGTTGTAGTCATAAGAGGTTTCATAGATAAAGTATGCAAAATTACAGTAACTAGTTGACCTTGTGATTGTGAACATGAAGCTCAGTATAAACAGGCTGAATGATCAGCTTATGTGGATAAAATTATATTAAAACGAAGTGTCTTTTTAACATTTATATATGTGCCCATAAGCAATGAACAATTTAATTTCTAAATCACATTTTTTTGTAAAATTGGCAATTTTTAAAAAAATGGTTGTATGAGCATAAATTATTAGCGCTGGGCATCGATACAGATTCACAGGCTCTTGATTTCAGTTGAATCTGATTTTGATTCTGATTCAATTTGATTTTCAGTTAGAATATCTTTTTTTTTTCTTTACTCTTCTAATGCTGAAATAAAACCAGCACACTCCTTTCCTTCATAGCTCCTCCCTAAAAGCCCAAGTATATATTTATATTTAATTTGATCTATTTTTATTTGTTTTTCAGTTCAATCCACTGTTAAAAAGATTTTTTTTTATGTAAATAAATGGATGATATTTTCAAAGTCAGTGAGTAATCCTGTTAAATAACTGTGATCTCAACATTGACCAAAATAATTGTTAATTTTGATTATTTCAGATTAAGTTAAACCTTGTCTTTTTGAAATCTTCACAAAAAGATCCGACTTATAAAAGTCATTTGCATGTGAATCAGGCTACACCGGTCACGCTCTGTGTTTGTTTTTGCAGCCCACATAAGCATTAAATGATCAGTCTTTGGATTTTAAATAACTCTCTTTGAATTCTTCAAATGAAGATCACAATTAATCATAAAATCAATATTTGAACCTGGCCTATAAAGGCTATTATGGAATTATAATTGAACTACAGTATAATTGCAAAGTGTATATTACACTGTTGTGACACTGAGCTCATTAGTGCTGTCAGGGTGTTTTGATGTGCTGGCTCATCAATAAACTTAGTGATTCAATCAATTTAATCAGAGAAGATGAATTTGAGACATAATTAGGGATGATCCTTTGTGCTACCATTTCTTTGGAAAATGTTTTGTGCTTGAAGCTTTGTTGTAGCATTTTCAGTTCAAATATGATAATTCAGAAGTAGATGGCATGTTTTTGTATCTATGCAACAAACATTTCAGAAAAAAGGACAAAGCATCTATCACAATTTTTGTAAATCTCAATCCCATTTTTGGACTCCTAAACCCATCTGGAAGCCAGGAAGCTTACCTCCAGTGGCCCTGTTGTTGCAGTGAAACAAAATTCATCTTTCATGGCTTGGCGTTTGTGAAATATGTATGTGCTGTAACACAAATAAATGTTTGCTGAAGTGCCCATCTAATATGCATTACATACAATCTGACAAATAGCTCTTAGTGTGCGATTGCATCCCAGTCCTCGCGCTAGCTAACAGAGCCCACAGCTGGACAATGTCTGGATAAATCACACGAGTGAATAGCTTAGTGACCCACATTTTCATATGATTTTTGGTAGAGGAAACGTAAAGGAATATACTGGAGCACAGTGGCAGCGGATGAATGATCATCAAAACAGTTTACAGTGAAAACCTTGAGTTGGCCAAGTGCTTGCTGACAAATCCCTAAGAAAAACGTAACTCCAAGTATTACAAGCAGGTCTTTCTTCCATATATACAGACCCTTTTTACTACAGAAAGGCAGAGAAAGAAAGGAGGTGTGGTGTGCGCCTGATTGTAGATCTTAATGACAGAATGGCACACCATGGCTTTGCCCCAGTGCTGGACACGCACAGTACGATTGCTAGTCATACGCCTGGCACAGACGGCAGCAGAGATGGCTGGCTTGTGAGCCACTCTCATAAAGGCAATCTGTCTCAGGCTCCCACAATCACCATCTGTCATTCCCCTGAATCAATAGAAATGACAAACGAGGACCAGAAGCCCTGCTGACAGGCACAGAGGGCAGAGTGCTGGACAGAGCTCTCTGGATCTTCAGGGGTGGATCTCATGTTAGAGCAGGTCAGCATCACTGCATTCCTCCTGGGTCTCCTGCTGACCTCTGGGGGCCTTTATGACTCAATTCATTTAGTAATTAGTTTAGTGTTGATGATTTGGAAAGTTGTGTGTTTTTGTAAATGTGTTTCTTCAACTACTGCACTTTGTGTCCTAAGGATTAGTTTTCATTAAAACTAACAGATTGCTAAGTTTTTCTTTTTACAGTAGAGAGCATTGCGCCAGCAACACCAAGGTCATGCGACTGATTCCCAGGGAAAGCATGAAAAGAAAAAATATGCATCTTGAATGCAATGTATGTCGCTTTGGATAAACACATCTATCAAATAAATGCATACTTGTAAATAAAAATGCAATTATGAGGGTCATGTTGGTGAGTGTTTTTTTAATGTAAACATTTATTAGCAAACAATATAAATAGTGATAACTCATGTAAATGTTTTAAAATGATTAGTATATATTTTTACACTAATTATGACCAACACTTGTCACAGATTTGCCACAAATGAAGATTTATTAAAAGTTAATGCGCCAAGGAGACACAAATGGCAGTGAACAGCATAATTTAGATGGAATTTGAGATAGCTGAAGTTTTACCATTTAAGTTAATTTACCATTTAATTCCAAAGTCCAATGATAAAATGTCATTATCAGTACACAAAGATATCAAACTGATGTCATTTGATTTAATTTATTTATTTTTCTTTAAAGTCCACATGGCCAAAAATGAAGAATTAAAGACAAGTTGAAGAAACAAACTTGGTAACCCTTGTTCTTATAATTTTATATTTATGTTTGTATCTGTGCCTTTTGCATTGAAAAGGAAAAAAAAAAAGACAAAAAAAACTTTAAATATTTAATGGTAATACTTTACAATAAGGTCCCATTAGTTAACGTTAAATAAGTAATGCATTAACTAAAATTAACTAACAATGAACAATACATTTATTACAGTATTAATATTTGTTAGTGTTAGTTCATTGGTCATTGTTAGTTCATGTTGCTCCAGTCAATAAATAATAAAGACAACTTTTAATTTTAATGATTAGAAAAAAAGTGTCAATTATTTAATCATCCAAATAATGTTTCGAAGTGTTGTTACATCTCAAGCTATAATGTAACTAAACTATTAAAGGCCAAACTAGATGCAATCATCAAAAGTGAAAAACAAGTTTCTAGGTATTTATGTGTTTAGAAAAAAGCCTAATAATGCATACAAATGCATCAGCTGTTCATTGCTGAAATCATTATTTACATGTGTTTTTGAGAGACCCAGAAAGCAGGGAAAACCCCGTTTCGAAATGGTTATAGAATCAGGATTGGTTAAATACAGGATTGGTTTATCTTTTATAGCTGGAATCAATTGCTTTAGTTGTACAGCTCCATCATGTGTGCAGTCTCCAGGGAATAACCAAATTACATTCCAGTCTTCTCATCACAGCCAGATTTGTCTGCTCGGGCCTCCGTAAAGCCGCGTGCCATGACAGAGCCCCTAATACCCCCGAAGGTGCGCTGCATTGATGAGGAGCTTTACTCCTATACATCAAAGCGATTGTGATTGACAAAATAATGTTAAAGCGCCCATCATGGTGCAGGCCCTGCAGACTTGTGGGCTTACAAAGCCTCAAAAACCTCAAGATTGAATCCGAGCCAGGAATAAAGGACACCGACTGATGATATATGGGACGGGCTTATCCCAGCTCGGACCACTAACAACATCTAAGCGTCCAAGGACTTAGATCCACGTGAGCATGTTCACCTTCACTGTGGGAACGAAGACGCACACACCGGCATTCGGATTGCTTGAAAACAGCACCTGCTCCTCCATTTGAAAACTATTTAGGGAGGCATCAAACTCTATCAGAGCAGGTCTGATTGCGGTCGCCTCTTCACAGTCCTCCAATCACTCAGTGAGTCAATTAGCCCCCGCCCTCGACAGCAGCCCTCCTCAGCTGTGTGCTTCCAGCCTGAGAGGGAATCCATTCAGTGCCACCGAGCAACACCTGAGGCCCCCCCGGCCCTCTTCTCGCTCGCACGCCCCTTCCACTGGCTAATAGTTTGGCTCCAAGGGCAAACAGTGCACAATGGCGTTCAATTCACCCCATTGTCCTCCTTTACTCCCGTAGAGGAGGCCCACCAGTCACTGTTCCAAAAAAGCCATTTAGTCAAAAACCATCACAAGGAAGAAGGAACTGAAAGTAAACGCACTCTGCGACTCTTGCGGTGGCGTTTTAACGCAGCCATCTGGTCGTTTGCGGTGCTTTATTGTGAGAATGCAAGCGGCGGCAATGTTTCGCCATCGCTGCAGGTTAGCCCAAGCTCACAATTGGTTATTTATTCAGGGCTCTTTTGAAATAATCGAGTTGACACATCTGTCAGATGGCGAGGGAAGGAATGCTAAAAGGTCATGGGGAAAGATACCAGCTGCTCCAAACGAACCTTTCCTGCCTTCAAATAGCACAGTCATTACACTGGAACAGATGGGGTCCCTGAGCTTTCATTTCAGTCTTCAGGTACAACGACACAAATGCAAGGTCAGTTTAAGCTGTCTGGAGGTAAAGCTCACCATCCCCCCTTAAAAAACACAAAACTCCACCGCATCTAGACAATGCTTGCAAGTAACAAGCCTGCCTGGATCTGTTTTCATCAATGCTATGGCATCAAACAGAAGAGATGATGGTAATTGGTAACGGCTTCATTCATAATTTACACAGGGCTTTTGACTTGATATGTCATCCGGCGAGTGTGTGTAAAAGCATGCTTGGTGCCTGAGGCTGAGCTCTGTAGGCTCACTTTGATGATCATACAACATATTAAAGACCTGTAGAAAGAAAGGGATCTTTGATATTGGTATTGGCATCATCTCTCTTCTGAGAAATTAGGGCAGTTTTAATCACTTTGAAGGCTGTTTTGGTGATCCACTTGTGAATGTGCAGTTCTGATATCATCAAGAGTATGAGGAATGTTTAAATTTGATCCTTAAAGGATAATATGGTATAACAAAAATGGTTCAGAGGCAAGATGGAGTGTGAACACAATCACACAAATGCATATGAATCAATTAAATAAGCATGTAAATATGTGTGTGCATGTGTGCATTAGACTTCACATACTGAACCGCTCCTCCGAATCTTTGTTCTGCAAATGCTACACTGCAGATGCAATCTCCAGTAAAGTTTACGAGAGATAATACATGCTGTAGTGCTAACGGGGGATTTTGCTGTTTGTTTTATGTTTATTTTAATGGATTAAAAAGGTAAGCACAGCTGTAGATTACCAGGCTTTAGAAAATGAAGAGGTTGTGAAGATAACGTAATCAGAACACTAACAATAGTCGTGAAATATAACAGATTTTGTGTAGAGGACCATGGAATATAAAAAAATGTGATAGAAGTTAATCAAGTTTGATTGACAACTGATATTGTGGTTGGTACCTACAACTGTACAATCGGTATTGAGAATTTAACGTAATGTGAAAAGATTATTTACCTTTTGTTTACAAAGATTTGGGGGGAAGAAAGATTTTTTTAAATAAATTAATACTTTTATTCAGTGAGGCCGTAAAGTGACAGTAAACACATTAATAATGTTACAAAAGATTTCTATTTCAAATAAATCCACAAAAAGCATATAGCAGCACAACTGTTTTCAGCATTGATAATAATAAATGTTTCTTGTTTCTTGATTTCTGAAGGATCATGTGACACTGAAGACTAAAGTAATGGCTACTGAAAATTCAGCTTTTCCATAAATTATATTCTAAAATATGTTAAAATAGTAAACAGTTCATTTAAACTGCAATGATATTTCATAATATTACAGATTTGACTATATTTTGATTAAATAAATGCAGCCTTGTTGAGCATACGAGATGCCTTTTAACATTTTGAACAGTAGTGTATTTTTTCATTTGTCTTTTTTCTTTGTTCTATATTTAAGTTTTCTATATTTAAGTTAAGTTATATTAGTTTCTATATTTAAGTAAAAAAAAATTCTGTAGAAGTATATATATATATATATATATATATATATGAATAAATTGTGGATAATTTGTCATATTAAATGCAAAATAACCTCCAGTCTAAAATAAACTTAATGGCGGGGAATAATACATTTTAAATTATTCATAACTACAGTAATACTGCATCAGCCTCAAGTAATGATTAGAAAGACGCAAAAGGTTATCATCGCAGATCCAAGCTTAGGTCATCCATCACAGTATGTGAGACACTCCTTGTGTCAGGAGACTTTCAAAGACATCATGGCAATAACAGTGGAGAGTAAACTGACAAATATTACAAGTTGACTGAACAGATGACAGTGTGAACTGTACAATCACAACAATGATAAACTTGATTTACTTCATTAATTAGCAAATAATTGCTTTATTTTGAGCTCACTGGTTACTTCAGTTACGATGCTATTGATTACTTAATAGATGACCTTAGAGACTGTGTATTAGTGTGAGATAGTTAGTTACTTAACTGTTGACCACACAAATACTGTCTCACTTTAATGTACTTATATTTAGCGACTGAGGTTCATTAGTGATTTAATGAGTAAACAAATATGTGACTTCATTGATCACATCAAGTTTTGCTTCATTGGTGGGCTCATTATGTAATTGATCATTTAAAGAGGATAATAAGGCAATTAAGGGGTAAAATTAACTTATTGTGTAACTGTACTTTTCATTGCCATAATTACTTTTCAAAGGATTACCTCATTATTGACCTCATCCATGAGCTTGCTAATTAGCTCTTAAGGTCAAGGAGTGGCTTCATTGGCTATGTCTAATTAGTGCATACTAATGAGTTAATCACTGACCTCATCAATGGACTTTACTATTTTAAATGAAAGGGTTTTTGTATAGCTGGCTATGCTCTGTCCGGATCCTTGAAGTGTTAGAAGCACGTGTATTGGGCACAAATATCACCAAACATCTCGTCTGAAACGGGAGTACCCTCATCTAGATCCCCTTGAGCAATAAACATAAAGCAGCCTGTCTTAATGATGAGCTTGGGTGCGTACTGGCCAGTCTACAGATTTCCATCACAATGCATGTTGGCTGCATGGAAGTGGCTGTGATGATGAAGATGACAGACAAGCATCTGGCAATGTAGAGAGAAAAGCGCTGCGTATGCAACATTAACGGAATTAACAGAGCAGAAAATGTTAATCGGAGTCAATTAACGGCCATTCGCTAGGCTAGGATTTTTACAATCACCTTGCATTATTGCAGCGAGAGCCACATTATTTAAAGCCATCCTGCAGGAAAACATGCTGGAGTCTGTATGTAGAATCACTTCAGAATATTCCAGAGACAAAAAGATATGGCTGCATCCGAAATCACATACTCTCCGAGTAGGTGCTTCTTTTGAATAATTACTTGCGGCCATTAAAAAAGTATGTTCTATATATGAATGTAATTCGCATGACTACATTCATAATGTTATTATTGTCATAACCTACAAGAGTCAGTTGCGGCTCTTCACTGCCATTCACAAATCATGGCCTCATGGGATAGTAAAGTGCATAAGAATGTTGTAGGCCTACCTTTTCAGTATTTTTTGCCAGCTTTTTATGAATATTGTGAAATCAGACATACTACTCTTTTTACATACAACCCGAATTCCGGAAATGTTGGGACGTTTTTTAAATTTGAATAAAATGAAAACTAAAAGATTTTCAAATCACATGAGCCAATATTTTATTCACAATAGAACATAGATAACATAACAAATGTTTAAACTGAGAAATTTTACAATTTTATGCACAAAATGAGCTCATTTCAAATTTGATGCCTGCTACAGGTCTCCAAATAGTTGGGACAGGGGCATGTTTACCATGGTGTAGCATCTCCTCTTAACAGTTTGAAGATGTCTGGGCATCGATGTTATGAGTGTCTGGAGTTTTGGTGTTGGAACTTAGTCCCATTCTTGCCTGATATAGGTTTCCAGCTGCTGAAGAGTTTGTGGTTGTCTTTGACGTATTTTCATTTAATGATGCGCTAAATGTTCTCAATAGGTGAAAGATCTGGACTGCAGGCAGGCCAATTCAGCACCCGGACTCTTCTACTACGAAGCCATGCTGTTGTAATAGCTGAAGTATGTGGTTTTGCATTGTCCTGCTGAAATACACAAGTCACTCCCTGAAATAGACGTCATCTGGAGGGGAGCATATGTTGCTCTAAAACCGTTATATACCTTTCAGCATTCATAGTGCCTTCCAAAACATGCAAGCTGCCCATACCGTATGCACTTATGCACCCCATACATCAGAGATGCTGGATTTTGAACTGAACGCTGATGACACGCTGGAAGGTCTCCCTCCTCTTTAGCCCGGAGGACACGGCGTCCATGATTTCAACAAGAATGTCAAATTTGGACTCGTCTGACCATAAAACACTTTTCCACTTTGAAACAGTCCATTTTAAATGAGCCTTGGCCCACACGACACGAAGGCGCTTCTGGACCATGTTCACATATGGCTTCCTTTTTGCATGATAGAGCTTTAGTTGACATCTGCATATGGCACGGCGGATTGTGTTTACGACAGTGGTTTCTGGAAGTATTCCTGGGCCCATTTAGTAATGTCAATGACAGAATCATGCCGATGAGTGATGCAGTGTCGTCTGAGGGCCCGAAGACCACGGGCATCCAACAAAGGTCTTTGGCCTTGTCCCTTACGCACAGAGATTTCTCCAGTTTCTCTGAATCTTTTGATGATGTTATGCACTGTAGATGATAAGATTTGCAAAGCCTTTGCAAGTAAGACGTTGAGGAACGTTGTTTTTAAAGTATTCCACAATCTTTTTACGCACTCTTTCACAGATTGGAGAGCCTCTGCCCAGCTTTACTTCTGAGAGACTCTGCCTCTCTAAGACATCCCTTTTATAGCTAATCATGTTACAGACCTGATGTCAGTTAACTTAATTAGTTGCTAGATGTTCTCCCAGCTGAATCTTTTCAAAATGTCTTGCTTTTTTCAGCCCTTTGTTGCCCCCATGCCAACTTTTTTGAGACCTGTTGCAGGCATCAAATTTGAAATGAGCTCATTTAGTGGATAAAAGTGTAAAATTTCTCAGTTTAAACATCTGTTATGTTCTCTATGTTCTATTGTGAATAAAATATTGTCTCATGTGATTTGAAATTCTTTTAGTTTTCATTTTATTCAAATTTAAAAAACGTCCCAACATTTCCAGAATTCGGGTTGTATTATTTTCACCTAATATATAGGCAAGTATGTATATTAGGATGCAGCCTACTGTATATCTGACAACAGCTCTTTTTCAAAACCAAGTGAGCAATATAGACAGCTGCCTTCTATGAAAGTACACTAACCGTCATAGAATCTCATAAGCTACTAATTTTGAATGCTCTACATAGGCAGCAACTCTGTGTAGCACATAAATAGATTGATTTTATTAGTATAATGTTAGTATGTTGCGAAGCTATGGCATTTTTTTAAAGTAACTAACACTTTTCAGTATATTAATTTTCAGTTAATTTTAAAGTTATAAGTAATGAACATTTTTCTAGACTCCACCACACTGAACTTATTTTTTTCACTGCATTCATTGTGGTGCATTCTGGGATTGCCTTCAGAATATAAATATATTTTCAAAAACTGCATATAGTTGACATTTTGATAAAGAGAAAATACTCTTTTCCAAAACCTAGTGAGCTGCCTGCTGCTTACATATGCAGCTGCCTTCGAAGAAAGCATACTAACCATGATTACACTTCATAAGTGATTGATTAGGAAAAATCTACTGTACATAAGCAGCAACTACTGCTGTATCCATACATACTGTATGTACTTCCTTACTATATAGTAGACAAATATACCTTGATGAGTTACTGCGTCCATTGACTTTCTGAAGTGCACATCCAGTGGACATCCCATGAGGCCACGGGAGAGCAGCTGTGAATGGCAGTGAAGCAACGCAACTGATGCTAGTAGGTCACATGACAATGACAACATGACGAATGTTGTATGTCTGGATTATATTCCTACATTCACTCATGCTCTATAAAACATACTTTTTTAAAAGTTGTGAAGTAGACCTACTTATTTAAAAGAAGTTCTGAAAGTTTGTGATTTTGGACGCAGCCTACAGTATGTGTGCCGCACAAGTAGCTCTCACCATGGAAACTCCACTTAGAAGTTAGCATGTTGCTAAGCTCTCACAGTACAGTACAGTAATAAGGATAGATACATAGCACACATAATTATTGGGTAAAACAATTTATTTTCCTTCTTTTTTTAAATACTGCTTTTTGGAACAGCCTTTATGTCTTTAGAGTACATATGGTGCCTCAAAATGATGCATCTGTAGGCAGCTCATCAGGTTTTGGAACAGACCAAACGAAACGTAGCATGATTAACAATGACAGTCCTTTTGAAAGAGGTTCCCAGTGAAGTGAGGAACATGCAGACCTCCTTTTCTTCATGTCACTCAAAGTGTTTTCTCCTCCAATGAGTAAATGCTCTTTGGCAGGGGTTAGATGGCTGTGCCTGTGGTCATAGTCGGCAGTCTTGAGTCTGTCATACTTTGAGTCCCCTAAATCACTCTGATCAGGCCGTTTCTTCTCAAGCGTTCTGCTGTCTAGCTTTCAGATTAAGGCACGGCTCTGATCTGCTCTGATCGTATGTGACAGTTCCACACAACTTGTGACATGCACTTTAGAGCTGTGAGCTTTTACAGTTACACACAGATAAGTGAGGCTACTGAAGCTGTCATGGGTCAGCTGATTAGTGTGTCAATTTGAGCATCTTTCTAGGGGTGTTGGTGTAAAAGGTGTCAGAGTGAAAAAGAAAGAGACAAAGAGAAGTTCTCTTCTTAAATCGAGTAAGCTACCTACCTAAACATCAGTGTTGTGCTCTCTAAGGGTGTCAAGTCATCTCTACGGTCCCTGCACCCCACCAATCACCGGCAGCAGTGTGTCCGCACGCCTGCCTGCTTCTGTCATTATGTGCTCTGTGGTGTCTGTCAGCAGCTACATGAAATTAGAGCAAAACCTTCTGCTGATTACTACTTCATTCTGCTCTCATTTAAAATGCACGGCCCACCTTATGCTCATGCTTTCGGCCTGCGTGATGTCAATTTATCTAGAAGAATGCAATAGTTTCATTAGCATGCAAACTACCCTCTGAGAAATCATTTCATCATTGTGTATATTTGAATCTGGCTCATATTCTGATTGCATATTGGTCCCAAGATATCTTCTTTCACGTGTTTAAATGTGGTGTGTTTCTTTTAAGTCTGTTGTGTGGCGTACTTAGATCTGAAAAGGGTCTACATGATGTTGAGATGCATCTGCACCAACTGAAAGGGGGACTGGTGCTAGGCCTAAAGTTGTCACACTTTTTTGTCCCCATTTTTTAAAATTACATGTAAAGACATGAGTATAAACATTTTATTGGACACTTTTCATAATTACTGCCCAGAAAAAAAGATTTAAGTTCAATAGACACAGGTTGAGCATTTGTTGACGCAATATGTGGTGTAAATAGGGAGCTCAAAAAATATGGAGCCCACACATGGATAATGGAAATGGGAAAAATTATATTTCAATCAATGCAATTTCAATAAATTTTTTTTGTGATTGGCTGCTACATGTCAACCATGTTCAACCTGTTTGCACATTCCTCTCTTTACAGTCATGCTTATCTTAATATTTAATTCTACAGCATACTGTCATGCACATTCTTTTATATTCTATATTTTATTCTTTATATCTTATTTTTTATTCATTTTATTTTATGTATACTTCCCTTGTGTTGTATCTTTCAATATTTGCACTGTCCATGGAGCGGACCCGACTCTCATTTCACTGCTGGTTATACAATCTCTGTATAGTCGTGTATGTGACAAATAAACTTGAAACTTGATGCTTTTTGTGTTCATGTCATCCTACAAACTTTGCCTTTGCATGCAAAATTTGTATATTCCCTGACAATATTGTGTTCATGCACAAAAACACTGAAATACACTTTCTCCTTTATTTATATAAATATACTTTTCATATTATTTCCAACAGTTTTTTGTTCACTTGCAAAATGTTTGCGTTCCTCTGAGAAACTTTGGGTTTGTTTGCAAAACTTTTGTATTTCCCTGAGATATTTTGTGTTCAATAGAAATTTAAATAGTTATATAGCCTAGATATTTTCCGTTCACTCACAAAAACATTACAATATACTTTGTAGTTGTTTTCCTCCCATCTCATATTATTTTTCATTTGCTCACATACATGAGTCTTGTGTGAGAGAATGCAGAAGTTTTACAAGTGGATGCAAAGTTTCTTCGGGAACCAAAATTTCTGCTTGGGATTGAAGGATTGAAATAAAAAATAAATCCTTTCACTTTATATTTTTGCATCACCATATACTTTTAGGGGCTCGGTCCAAAGGGATAACTAAAAACTTCTGTTTATTGTCACTGATTTAATCAAAATACCCCATTTTATCAAATGAAATAACTAAAGTATAAAACACATATTCCTCAAAATATCCATATATACGTTTAATGGATTTTAAGCTAAATTTGAGCTTGCCTCAACATTTATAAACAAAATTTTGAAAGGGTGGTTTATTGTGTTCCCTAATTGAAAAATAAAAAGATCATATTAGAATTTTAGTTTGGACGAAAGCATCTTCAAGACACATTTTAAGCATATGCATATAATGCACTAGTTCTTAATGGCTTTTGAGACATAGCATGGCATATACAGTATGATGTGCTCTTATTGGCACTTGTGTGATGTGTGTACATTACTGTAAGTAGCTTCGGTAAGAAAGTGTCTGCTAAGGACATAAATGTGCAGATAAATTAACAACTGCACAGATTTGAATCAGCAATGTAATTCTCCTCCATACCCTTAAAACTGATTGTACCTTTAAGCCCACTCCACAGAAGTGTCATGCATGTATAATTTATATATCCCACATTTAATATTAATAGCAATCTTTATTGTGCTCCGGCATTCTTTGAGCCAGATTCCCCACCCTGTATTTTTACCTTAATGCATCTCCGAGCCGGTGATGCTGCCAGACTGCGTCCATCACACACACACGCAAACAAACAGCTGAGTACATCTTTACTGCACGTTAACCTCTTAGCTGTAATAGACTGCCCCTCCTAAACATACAATATCTATCACTTCCCTAGAGAGGCCGTTTTGGAGTGCTTCCAGAACTTCTTGCTTTACCGGCTAATTGAGGATGACTTCAGACTCCAGAAACACTGCACAGTCCTGTGAGGTTTAATCTCTCTCTCTGTGTGTGTGTGTGAGGTACAGTGGCACGAGCAATAGATCAAAGGTGTTTTTATAAGTCATCTTGAGACACATAATTTTTGCTGTATTTCTCTTTTGCATTGCAAAAACTGTCCTTATGTCATCAATATGCAAATGGATAAAATCGCCACGAGTGCAGCTTTGTTTCCCTGAAGTGCATTCGTTAGAATCTGTTAGCATAATTGATTCTCAGCACTGCAATAAAACTGGTCATTTTGTGAGGCTTCTAAGCCCCTTGGGTATGCAGTAGGAGTTCATGGAGTAACTTCCAGCATTAATCATTAAGAAGTGTCCATGCCTGGTAGACAGCTTTTGGCCTCCTGAGACGCACACTCATGCTACTATTCCAATAATTGATGTCTGTATAATAACAGGGCGACAGTGGTTCGATTGACCGTCGTCCTTTCCAAATGTTTTCCGATAAAGACTGACTTCTAAGGTTAGTTACTTCTGATATTTACCCTTTTTTCAGTATTTGATACATTTGAGCCATCAGTTCAAATGCATGCGTGTAGTTAAAACTTTCAGAATACTTTCATATTAAAGATGAACAGTATATTGGCATTATATCTGTTATCGGTGTATATTATAGATTTTATTTAAATTTATCAGTATCGATATTGAATTCTTCATGCTAATTTTTGTTTATTTTTATATTTAGATCATCTAATGCTTACTGAAAGTTAATCTTAGAAAACAGTCATTAGTTAATAAGACTGTTAAATGTAATCTTTACCAAATCTCAAAATAAATATCATAATGTTGTGATACCTAAATTCACTCGTTGTAGCATATTAAATGACTGGTTTTGGTTTTTAGTGTTTTATTTATGTAGAGAAAATAGCATAAATTGTAATATCGGCCATTTATCAGCAATACATATAAATGTTAAATAGAATTTGAATATCATGCATCCCTAAATATTAGTTAAATATTATAATATTTTTTTGTGAAGTGGTTTTAGGTATTGACATTTTTACTTAAGAATTAAAAGGCTGTGGATATTATGTTATATCATCCATCCATTCTCCAAACTGTTTATCCTCTGTAGGATCTCAGGACATTATATCATTTTATCTTATATTTCGTTACTGCTTGATAATTAGTATATTAAAATTCAGCAAAAAATTCAGATTCTTTTAATTAAACCATTAAAAGCAGATGTGATTCTCTATATCTTCATGTGGGGGTATGTTTGCATTTTTTGCCGTTCTCCACAGAAAGACTGGAGGGAGATGGGGGTCCCTATGAAACCCATCTTTTATTTTCTAATTAAAATCCTCCACTTTTTGCTCAGGCGCTCCACAACACCTCGACGGAGAGGGGAATTCATGATGTATTGCTGCCTTGCAAATAAAAACGGATCCATCACCTCCACCAGCCATAACCCAGATGGCCAGAAAATTGGCTTTGTGTAGAGATGTGGATTCAGGCATGAATATTAATAGAAGACAGATGTAAACGCATATTAATATCCTTTCACATTTAGGACAGCCTGAAAATTATAGTGCACTCACTTGGGGAGAGGAAAGGTTGCATCTGGAAAAAAAGTTTTTCCCCCTTTTCTTTTTTTTCTAATGTGATGCCAGTCTTTTGCTGTGCATGTTTGCGTATGCAGGTCTGGTCCAAATGTGATATTTGGTCACCAAGTGCTGTCATACATGACATATCCAAACACAGAAGATTAGAGTTATCAGAAAATGTATAATTCACTTGACTTATGTATATTATACATACAATATTTCTCATGTTTGCAGTCTCCTCCTGTGTGAATTGAATGGAGAGTAGCATCAGACACAGACACAAAGGCAGATGGTAAGGTAATGTGATACTGTTTGTGGAAACAAAAGTTATTGCTACATTATGCATGTACTATTTGCATGTGTTTTCCCCAAAGAAAAAAGCACTTAAATGATTTTGATACACAATATGGCCAAAAGTATGAGCATTTAATTATAGCTTCCGCTCTTTAATGCTTTGTTAGAACATGGCAGCAGCGTCTGTTCACTTTTAGCATGTTAATATTAGCATTTGATTGTGAGAACAACAATATAAAATAATCAGACAAATAAAATGAGTTTAATCTAACTGTGTGGATAAAGAGTTTGAGGCTGAGTTGAGTTTTACATCACCATTAGATGGCAGTAGTGCTCCTCCTAAAACATCTTATGGTCACTGTGAGGTCTGTCTTTTTTGTGTTTTTCTTTTCCTTTGCATCTTGCATTTTTTTATATATATATATATGTATTTTGATTTTCAACGGCTTAGACTTATTATAGATAACTGCTTAAATATGCTGTATTTAAAGGGAAAGTTCACTCAAAAATCATATCATATCACATATCATCATATCATATAATCATATCATATCATATCATATATTCACCCTCGCATTGTTCTAAACCTGTGCTCTCTCTTCTGTAAAACATAAATGTTTTTACCACTGTCATTATTTGGAAAATAGCAGCTTGAACATTCAGTTTGATAACTTTTTTTTATCATTTTTTTGGTTGTCTATCCTATTTAAAATCACCATGAAATTAAGTCCCGCCCTATCCCCCCCCCCCCCTCTTTCAATAAGCCCTTCCATTCAGACATACACCACAAATGGGATTAAAAAAGGTTCATTCATTAGTGTGTATTCAAAATGTGTTCTCCTTATATCCTGTTCAAATGAATGACCAAATTACAAGTGTGAAGTTAAAGGTGTGAAGACAATAAATAGTGTTAAATGGACATTAATGGTAATGATAGAGTGTGAATATTGACTGGTGGCAGAGTGAACATGGCAGGTCTGAGGTATCAAGACAATTTAACTCCCATCTTCAGATGAACCAGAAGCTCAATAAAACCCAATTAAGCAACTAGCCCCCCATTTCCTCGGCAGTTTTACGAGCACATTTACATCATGGTGCCCATGAGACTGAGGTCGCAGTGAGAGGCTACTTCTGGAAAGCTCTTATGGTCAGTGTGGTGCTGTATCATAAACATAAGGAATTACTGTGTTTCTTTGTGTGTGTGGGTTTGTATGTGTGGTCATGACGTTTAGCCTAAATGTAAATTTATGTGCTTAAAAATAGATGCAGATTCTGATTTCAGATAATGCTTAGTTGTAGTCATAAGAGGTTTCATAGATAAAGTATGCAAAATTACAGTAACTAGTTGACCTTGTGATTGTGAACATGAAGCTCAGTATAAACAGGCTGAATGATCAGCTTATGTGGATAAAATTATATTAAAACGAAGTGTCTTTTTAACATTTATATATGTGCCCATAAGCAATGAACAATTTAATTTCTAAATCACATTTTTTTGTAAAATTGGCAATTTTTAAAAAAATGGTTGTATGAGCATAAATTATTAGCGCTGGGCATCGATACAGATTCACAGGCTCTTGATTTCAGTTGAATCTGATTTTGATTCTGATTCAATTTGATTTTCAGTTAGAATATCTTTTTTTTTTCTTTACTCTTCTAATGCTGAAATAAAACCAGCACACTCCTTTCCTTCATAGCTCCTCCCTAAAAGCCCAAGTATATATTTATATTTAATTTGATCTATTTTTATTTGTTTTTCAGTTCAATCCACTGTTAAAAAGATTTTTTTTTATGTAAATAAATGGATGATATTTTCAAAGTCAGTGAGTAATCCTGTTAAATAACTGTGATCTCAACATTGACCAAAATAATTGTTAATTTTGATTATTTCAGATTAAGTTAAACCTTGTCTTTTTGAAATCTTCACAAAAAGATCCGACTTATAAAAGTCATTTGCATGTGAATCAGGCTACACCGGTCACGCTCTGTGTTTGTTTTTGCAGCCCACATAAGCATTAAATGATCAGTCTTTGGATTTTAAATAACTCTCTTTGAATTCTTCAAATGAAGATCACAATTAATCATAAAATCAATATTTGAACCTGGCCTATAAAGGCTATTATGGAATTATAATTGAACTACAGTATAATTGCAAAGTGTATATTACACTGTTGTGACACTGAGCTCATTAGTGCTGTCAGGGTGTTTTGATGTGCTGGCTCATCAATAAACTTAGTGATTCAATCAATTTAATCAGAGAAGATGAATTTGAGACATAATTAGGGATGATCCTTTGTGCTACCATTTCTTTGGAAAATGTTTTGTGCTTGAAGCTTTGTTGTAGCATTTTCAGTTCAAATATGATAATTCAGAAGTAGATGGCATGTTTTTGTATCTATGCAACAAACATTTCAGAAAAAAGGACAAAGCATCTATCACAATTTTTGTAAATCTCAATCCCATTTTTGGACTCCTAAACCCATCTGGAAGCCAGGAAGCTTACCTCCAGTGGCCCTGTTGTTGCAGTGAAACAAAATTCATCTTTCATGGCTTGGCGTTTGTGAAATATGTATGTGCTGTAACACAAATAAATGTTTGCTGAAGTGCCCATCTAATATGCATTACATACAATCTGACAAATAGCTCTTAGTGTGCGATTGCATCCCAGTCCTCGCGCTAGCTAACAGAGCCCACAGCTGGACAATGTCTGGATAAATCACACGAGTGAATAGCTTAGTGACCCACATTTTCATATGATTTTTGGTAGAGGAAACGTAAAGGAATATACTGGAGCACAGTGGCAGCGGATGAATGATCATCAAAACAGTTTACAGTGAAAACCTTGAGTTGGCCAAGTGCTTGCTGACAAATCCCTAAGAAAAACGTAACTCCAAGTATTACAAGCAGGTCTTTCTTCCATATATACAGACCCTTTTTACTACAGAAAGGCAGAGAAAGAAAGGAGGTGTGGTGTGCGCCTGATTGTAGATCTTAATGACAGAATGGCACACCATGGCTTTGCCCCAGTGCTGGACACGCACAGTACGATTGCTAGTCATACGCCTGGCACAGACGGCAGCAGAGATGGCTGGCTTGTGAGCCACTCTCATAAAGGCAATCTGTCTCAGGCTCCCACAATCACCATCTGTCATTCCCCTGAATCAATAGAAATGACAAACGAGGACCAGAAGCCCTGCTGACAGGCACAGAGGGCAGAGTGCTGGACAGAGCTCTCTGGATCTTCAGGGGTGGATCTCATGTTAGAGCAGGTCAGCATCACTGCATTCCTCCTGGGTCTCCTGCTGACCTCTGGGGGCCTTTATGACTCAATTCATTTAGTAATTAGTTTAGTGTTGATGATTTGGAAAGTTGTGTGTTTTTGTAAATGTGTTTCTTCAACTACTGCACTTTGTGTCCTAAGGATTAGTTTTCATTAAAACTAACAGATTGCTAAGTTTTTCTTTTTACAGTAGAGAGCATTGCGCCAGCAACACCAAGGTCATGCGACTGATTCCCAGGGAAAGCATGAAAAGAAAAAATATGCATCTTGAATGCAATGTATGTCGCTTTGGATAAACACATCTATCAAATAAATGCATACTTGTAAATAAAAATGCAATTATGAGGGTCATGTTGGTGAGTGTTTTTTTAATGTAAACATTTATTAGCAAACAATATAAATAGTGATAACTCATGTAAATGTTTTAAAATGATTAGTATATATTTTTACACTAATTATGACCAACACTTGTCACAGATTTGCCACAAATGAAGATTTATTAAAAGTTAATGCGCCAAGGAGACACAAATGGCAGTGAACAGCATAATTTAGATGGAATTTGAGATAGCTGAAGTTTTACCATTTAAGTTAATTTACCATTTAATTCCAAAGTCCAATGATAAAATGTCATTATCAGTACACAAAGATATCAAACTGATGTCATTTGATTTAATTTATTTATTTTTCTTTAAAGTCCACATGGCCAAAAATGAAGAATTAAAGACAAGTTGAAGAAACAAACTTGGTAACCCTTGTTCTTATAATTTTATATTTATGTTTGTATCTGTGCCTTTTGCATTGAAAAGGAAAAAAAAAAAGACAAAAAAAACTTTAAATATTTAATGGTAATACTTTACAATAAGGTCCCATTAGTTAACGTTAAATAAGTAATGCATTAACTAAAATTAACTAACAATGAACAATACATTTATTACAGTATTAATATTTGTTAGTGTTAGTTCATTGGTCATTGTTAGTTCATGTTGCTCCAGTCAATAAATAATAAAGACAACTTTTAATTTTAATGATTAGAAAAAAAGTGTCAATTATTTAATCATCCAAATAATGTTTCGAAGTGTTGTTACATCTCAAGCTATAATGTAACTAAACTATTAAAGGCCAAACTAGATGCAATCATCAAAAGTGAAAAACAAGTTTCTAGGTATTTATGTGTTTAGAAAAAAGCCTAATAATGCATACAAATGCATCAGCTGTTCATTGCTGAAATCATTATTTACATGTGTTTTTGAGAGACCCAGAAAGCAGGGAAAACCCCGTTTCGAAATGGTTATAGAATCAGGATTGGTTAAATACAGGATTGGTTTATCTTTTATAGCTGGAATCAATTGCTTTAGTTGTACAGCTCCATCATGTGTGCAGTCTCCAGGGAATAACCAAATTACATTCCAGTCTTCTCATCACAGCCAGATTTGTCTGCTCGGGCCTCCGTAAAGCCGCGTGCCATGACAGAGCCCCTAATACCCCCGAAGGTGCGCTGCATTGATGAGGAGCTTTACTCCTATACATCAAAGCGATTGTGATTGACAAAATAATGTTAAAGCGCCCATCATGGTGCAGGCCCTGCAGACTTGTGGGCTTACAAAGCCTCAAAAACCTCAAGATTGAATCCGAGCCAGGAATAAAGGACACCGACTGATGATATATGGGACGGGCTTATCCCAGCTCGGACCACTAACAACATCTAAGCGTCCAAGGACTTAGATCCACGTGAGCATGTTCACCTTCACTGTGGGAACGAAGACGCACACACCGGCATTCGGATTGCTTGAAAACAGCACCTGCTCCTCCATTTGAAAACTATTTAGGGAGGCATCAAACTCTATCAGAGCAGGTCTGATTGCGGTCGCCTCTTCACAGTCCTCCAATCACTCAGTGAGTCAATTAGCCCCCGCCCTCGACAGCAGCCCTCCTCAGCTGTGTGCTTCCAGCCTGAGAGGGAATCCATTCAGTGCCACCGAGCAACACCTGAGGCCCCCCCGGCCCTCTTCTCGCTCGCACGCCCCTTCCACTGGCTAATAGTTTGGCTCCAAGGGCAAACAGTGCACAATGGCGTTCAATTCACCCCATTGTCCTCCTTTACTCCCGTAGAGGAGGCCCACCAGTCACTGTTCCAAAAAAGCCATTTAGTCAAAAACCATCACAAGGAAGAAGGAACTGAAAGTAAACGCACTCTGCGACTCTTGCGGTGGCGTTTTAACGCAGCCATCTGGTCGTTTGCGGTGCTTTATTGTGAGAATGCAAGCGGCGGCAATGTTTCGCCATCGCTGCAGGTTAGCCCAAGCTCACAATTGGTTATTTATTCAGGGCTCTTTTGAAATAATCGAGTTGACACATCTGTCAGATGGCGAGGGAAGGAATGCTAAAAGGTCATGGGGAAAGATACCAGCTGCTCCAAACGAACCTTTCCTGCCTTCAAATAGCACAGTCATTACACTGGAACAGATGGGGTCCCTGAGCTTTCATTTCAGTCTTCAGGTACAACGACACAAATGCAAGGTCAGTTTAAGCTGTCTGGAGGTAAAGCTCACCATCCCCCCTTAAAAAACACAAAACTCCACCGCATCTAGACAATGCTTGCAAGTAACAAGCCTGCCTGGATCTGTTTTCATCAATGCTATGGCATCAAACAGAAGAGATGATGGTAATTGGTAACGGCTTCATTCATAATTTACACAGGGCTTTTGACTTGATATGTCATCCGGCGAGTGTGTGTAAAAGCATGCTTGGTGCCTGAGGCTGAGCTCTGTAGGCTCACTTTGATGATCATACAACATATTAAAGACCTGTAGAAAGAAAGGGATCTTTGATATTGGTATTGGCATCATCTCTCTTCTGAGAAATTAGGGCAGTTTTAATCACTTTGAAGGCTGTTTTGGTGATCCACTTGTGAATGTGCAGTTCTGATATCATCAAGAGTATGAGGAATGTTTAAATTTGATCCTTAAAGGATAATATGGTATAACAAAAATGGTTCAGAGGCAAGATGGAGTGTGAACACAATCACACAAATGCATATGAATCAATTAAATAAGCATGTAAATATGTGTGTGCATGTGTGCATTAGACTTCACATACTGAACCGCTCCTCCGAATCTTTGTTCTGCAAATGCTACACTGCAGATGCAATCTCCAGTAAAGTTTACGAGAGATAATACATGCTGTAGTGCTAACGGGGGATTTTGCTGTTTGTTTTATGTTTATTTTAATGGATTAAAAAGGTAAGCACAGCTGTAGATTACCAGGCTTTAGAAAATGAAGAGGTTGTGAAGATAACGTAATCAGAACACTAACAATAGTCGTGAAATATAACAGATTTTGTGTAGAGGACCATGGAATATAAAAAAATGTGATAGAAGTTAATCAAGTTTGATTGACAACTGATATTGTGGTTGGTACCTACAACTGTACAATCGGTATTGAGAATTTAACGTAATGTGAAAAGATTATTTACCTTTTGTTTACAAAGATTTGGGGGGAAGAAAGATTTTTTTAAATAAATTAATACTTTTATTCAGTGAGGCCGTAAAGTGACAGTAAACACATTAATAATGTTACAAAAGATTTCTATTTCAAATAAATCCACAAAAAGCATATAGCAGCACAACTGTTTTCAGCATTGATAATAATAAATGTTTCTTGTTTCTTGATTTCTGAAGGATCATGTGACACTGAAGACTAAAGTAATGGCTACTGAAAATTCAGCTTTTCCATAAATTATATTCTAAAATATGTTAAAATAGTAAACAGTTCATTTAAACTGCAATGATATTTCATAATATTACAGATTTGACTATATTTTGATTAAATAAATGCAGCCTTGTTGAGCATACGAGATGCCTTTTAACATTTTGAACAGTAGTGTATTTTTTCATTTGTCTTTTTTCTTTGTTCTATATTTAAGTTTTCTATATTTAAGTTAAGTTATATTAGTTTCTATATTTAAGTAAAAAAAAATTCTGTAGAAGTATATATATATATATATATATATATATATGAATAAATTGTGGATAATTTGTCATATTAAATGCAAAATAACCTCCAGTCTAAAATAAACTTAATGGCGGGGAATAATACATTTTAAATTATTCATAACTACAGTAATACTGCATCAGCCTCAAGTAATGATTAGAAAGACGCAAAAGGTTATCATCGCAGATCCAAGCTTAGGTCATCCATCACAGTATGTGAGACACTCCTTGTGTCAGGAGACTTTCAAAGACATCATGGCAATAACAGTGGAGAGTAAACTGACAAATATTACAAGTTGACTGAACAGATGACAGTGTGAACTGTACAATCACAACAATGATAAACTTGATTTACTTCATTAATTAGCAAATAATTGCTTTATTTTGAGCTCACTGGTTACTTCAGTTACGATGCTATTGATTACTTAATAGATGACCTTAGAGACTGTGTATTAGTGTGAGATAGTTAGTTACTTAACTGTTGACCACACAAATACTGTCTCACTTTAATGTACTTATATTTAGCGACTGAGGTTCATTAGTGATTTAATGAGTAAACAAATATGTGACTTCATTGATCACATCAAGTTTTGCTTCATTGGTGGGCTCATTATGTAATTGATCATTTAAAGAGGATAATAAGGCAATTAAGGGGTAAAATTAACTTATTGTGTAACTGTACTTTTCATTGCCATAATTACTTTTCAAAGGATTACCTCATTATTGACCTCATCCATGAGCTTGCTAATTAGCTCTTAAGGTCAAGGAGTGGCTTCATTGGCTATGTCTAATTAGTGCATACTAATGAGTTAATCACTGACCTCATCAATGGACTTTACTATTTTAAATGAAAGGGTTTTTGTATAGCTGGCTATGCTCTGTCCGGATCCTTGAAGTGTTAGAAGCACGTGTATTGGGCACAAATATCACCAAACATCTCGTCTGAAACGGGAGTACCCTCATCTAGATCCCCTTGAGCAATAAACATAAAGCAGCCTGTCTTAATGATGAGCTTGGGTGCGTACTGGCCAGTCTACAGATTTCCATCACAATGCATGTTGGCTGCATGGAAGTGGCTGTGATGATGAAGATGACAGACAAGCATCTGGCAATGTAGAGAGAAAAGCGCTGCGTATGCAACATTAACGGAATTAACAGAGCAGAAAATGTTAATCGGAGTCAATTAACGGCCATTCGCTAGGCTAGGATTTTTACAATCACCTTGCATTATTGCAGCGAGAGCCACATTATTTAAAGCCATCCTGCAGGAAAACATGCTGGAGTCTGTATGTAGAATCACTTCAGAATATTCCAGAGACAAAAAGATATGGCTGCATCCGAAATCACATACTCTCCGAGTAGGTGCTTCTTTTGAATAATTACTTGCGGCCATTAAAAAAGTATGTTCTATATATGAATGTAATTCGCATGACTACATTCATAATGTTATTATTGTCATAACCTACAAGAGTCAGTTGCGGCTCTTCACTGCCATTCACAAATCATGGCCTCATGGGATAGTAAAGTGCATAAGAATGTTGTAGGCCTACCTTTTCAGTATTTTTTGCCAGCTTTTTATGAATATTGTGAAATCAGACATACTACTCTTTTTACATACAACCCGAATTCCGGAAATGTTGGGACGTTTTTTAAATTTGAATAAAATGAAAACTAAAAGATTTTCAAATCACATGAGCCAATATTTTATTCACAATAGAACATAGATAACATAACAAATGTTTAAACTGAGAAATTTTACAATTTTATGCACAAAATGAGCTCATTTCAAATTTGATGCCTGCTACAGGTCTCCAAATAGTTGGGACAGGGGCATGTTTACCATGGTGTAGCATCTCCTCTTAACAGTTTGAAGATGTCTGGGCATCGATGTTATGAGTGTCTGGAGTTTTGGTGTTGGAACTTAGTCCCATTCTTGCCTGATATAGGTTTCCAGCTGCTGAAGAGTTTGTGGTTGTCTTTGACGTATTTTCATTTAATGATGCGCTAAATGTTCTCAATAGGTGAAAGATCTGGACTGCAGGCAGGCCAATTCAGCACCCGGACTCTTCTACTACGAAGCCATGCTGTTGTAATAGCTGAAGTATGTGGTTTTGCATTGTCCTGCTGAAATACACAAGTCACTCCCTGAAATAGACGTCATCTGGAGGGGAGCATATGTTGCTCTAAAACCGTTATATACCTTTCAGCATTCATAGTGCCTTCCAAAACATGCAAGCTGCCCATACCGTATGCACTTATGCACCCCATACATCAGAGATGCTGGATTTTGAACTGAACGCTGATGACACGCTGGAAGGTCTCCCTCCTCTTTAGCCCGGAGGACACGGCGTCCATGATTTCAACAAGAATGTCAAATTTGGACTCGTCTGACCATAAAACACTTTTCCACTTTGAAACAGTCCATTTTAAATGAGCCTTGGCCCACACGACACGAAGGCGCTTCTGGACCATGTTCACATATGGCTTCCTTTTTGCATGATAGAGCTTTAGTTGACATCTGCATATGGCACGGCGGATTGTGTTTACGACAGTGGTTTCTGGAAGTATTCCTGGGCCCATTTAGTAATGTCAATGACAGAATCATGCCGATGAGTGATGCAGTGTCGTCTGAGGGCCCGAAGACCACGGGCATCCAACAAAGGTCTTTGGCCTTGTCCCTTACGCACAGAGATTTCTCCAGTTTCTCTGAATCTTTTGATGATGTTATGCACTGTAGATGATAAGATTTGCAAAGCCTTTGCAAGTAAGACGTTGAGGAACGTTGTTTTTAAAGTATTCCACAATCTTTTTACGCACTCTTTCACAGATTGGAGAGCCTCTGCCCAGCTTTACTTCTGAGAGACTCTGCCTCTCTAAGACATCCCTTTTATAGCTAATCATGTTACAGACCTGATGTCAGTTAACTTAATTAGTTGCTAGATGTTCTCCCAGCTGAATCTTTTCAAAATGTCTTGCTTTTTCAGCCCTTTGTTGCCCCCATGCCAACTTTTTTGAGACCTGTTGCAGGCATCAAATTTGAAATGAGCTCATTTAGTGGATAAAAGTGTAAAATTTCTCAGTTTAAACATCTGTTATGTTCTCTATGTTCTATTGTGAATAAAATATTGTCTCATGTGATTTGAAATTCTTTTAGTTTTCATTTTATTCAAATTTAAAAAACGTCCCAACATTTCCAGAATTCGGGTTGTATTATTTTCACCTAATATATAGGCAAGTATGTATATTAGGATGCAGCCTACTGTATATCTGACAACAGCTCTTTTTCAAAACCAAGTGAGCAATATAGACAGCTGCCTTCTATGAAAGTACACTAACCGTCATAGAATCTCATAAGCTACTAATTTTGAATGCTCTACATAGGCAGCAACTCTGTGTAGCACATAAATAGATTGATTTTATTAGTATAATGTTAGTATGTTGCGAAGCTATGGCATTTTTTTTAAAGTAACTAACACTTTTCAGTATATTAATTTTCAGTTAATTTTAAAGTTATAAGTAATGAACATTTTTCTAGACTCCACCACACTGAACTTATTTTTTTCACTGCATTCATTGTGGTGCATTCTGGGATTGCCTTCAGAATATAAATATATTTTCAAAAACTGCATATAGTTGACATTTTGATAAAGAGAAAATACTCTTTTCCAAAACCTAGTGAGCTGCCTGCTGCTTACATATGCAGCTGCCTTCGAAGAAAGCATACTAACCATGATTACACTTCATAAGTGATTGATTAGGAAAAATCTACTGTACATAAGCAGCAACTACTGCTGTATCCATACATACTGTATGTACTTCCTTACTATATAGTAGACAAATATACCTTGATGAGTTACTGCGTCCATTGACTTTCTGAAGTGCACATCCAGTGGACATCCCATGAGGCCACGGGAGAGCAGCTGTGAATGGCAGTGAAGCAACGCAACTGATGCTAGTAGGTCACATGACAATGACAACATGACGAATGTTGTATGTCTGGATTATATTCCTACATTCACTCATGCTCTATAAAACATACTTTTTTAAAAGTTGTGAAGTAGACCTACTTATTTAAAAGAAGTTCTGAAAGTTTGTGATTTTGGACGCAGCCTACAGTATGTGTGCCGCACAAGTAGCTCTCACCATGGAAACTCCACTTAGAAGTTAGCATGTTGCTAAGCTCACAGTACAGTACAGTAATAAGGATAGATACATAGCACACATAATTATTGGGTAAAACAATTTATTTTTCCTTCTTTTTTTAAATACTGCTTTTTGGAACAGCCTTTATGTCTTTAGAGTACATATGGTGCCTCAAAATGATGCATCTGTAGGCAGCTCATCAGGTTTTGGAACAGACCAAACGAAACGTAGCATGATTAACAATGACAGTCCTTTTGAAAGAGGTTCCCAGTGAAGTGAGGAACATGCAGACCTCCTTTTCTTCATGTCACTCAAAGTGTTTTCTCCTCCAATGAGTAAATGCTCTTTGGCAGGGGTTAGATGGCTGTGCCTGTGGTCATAGTCGGCAGTCTTGAGTCTGTCATACTTTGAGTCCCCTAAATCACTCTGATCAGGCCGTTTCTTCTCAAGCGTTCTGCTGTCTAGCTTTCAGATTAAGGCACGGCTCTGATCTGCTCTGATCGTATGTGACAGTTCCACACAACTTGTGACATGCACTTTAGAGCTGTGAGCTTTTACAGTTACACACAGATAAGTGAGGCTACTGAAGCTGTCATGGGTCAGCTGATTAGTGTGTCAATTTGAGCATCTTTCTAGGGGTGTTGGTGTAAAAGGTGTCAGAGTGAAAAAGAAAGAGACAAAGAGAAGTTCTCTTCTTAAATCGAGTAAGCTACCTACCTAAAGTGCAAGACAATGGGGTTCACAGCTGTGCTCACTCCCACTGAACCTGTGGAAAAACTGTTAGGCTGTTCAGTCAAACATGAGCTCTGTTACAAAACCCAGTCTGCCTTACTGCCTACAAAGGCAACTGGCTTCTAAGGCAGAATCCCAAATGTCATTGTACCTCATAAATGAGCAATTTGAAATACTTAGGCATAAGCACACATAGGAAACTCAACAACAACAAAAACAATCCCCAAAATTGTATGTTAGCATGTTGCTAAGCTAATGGCGCAATACTGTATTATCATATTTAAAAGTAAAATAAATCGCAAAATTGCACTGTTGTGGGAAAAACACAGATGACATCAGTATATAAGTCATATTGTATGATTACATTGAGAAACAATGTAAAACATCTGTGAATAAAACAAAACATTTATAAACATTATAAATATGTATTTTAGTTTCCCTCACTCCCCAACAAATCATTTAAATTTAGAACAGAAATGAAAAAAAGTATAAAACAAACAGAAGTTCTAATTACATTTATTACAAACATTTATTATAAATGCCAGAACTCAGTGGTGTAATGTAACGAAGTAATAATACTTTGTTACAGTACTTAAGTATTTTTTGGGAGTATCTGTACTTTACTTGAGTTTTTATATTTCAGCCAACTTTTACTTTTACTTCACTACATTTCCTAATTAAAATGTATACTTTTACTCCGATACATTTCCCCGAAGCATATTCGTTACTTACTACAAAATAGTCAGAAGTCAGAAGAACAAGGACTGCAGGAAAGCAGGTTTGAATCAGTGGTCTAGCGATTGCAAGTTAGACTCTTAAAAACACCTTTGCTCGTGTGCAAACAAGTGCGCACACAACCGCAGATAATTTCATTTTCCAGTCAAGTCGAGGCTGGGGTGTGCGATATACAGTATATCTTCTGCAATAATACGGTAAGTGTTGTTGTAATGATGTGCGATCTGACATTATCAAGTAACGTTATGCTATATCACCAAATCACACACAGAGTGCACGCACTGTTGATTTATTAGTCTTTTAAAACTAAAAATTCCAGGCATTCTCAAATTGTAGACAGCTAAAATGCTTCTGTATGCTTTTTATATTTATATACTTTAATATATTTAAAGCTGCAGTCCGTAACTTTTACCTTTTTGTCGCCCTCTATGTTTGAAAACCTGGAATTGCAGTTTCTTGCGGAATTATCTAGCTTTCGCGGGGTTGTGATCCGGTGTTCCGGCACGGCTCCAGCGCGGATGAATCTAATGTTTTGAGGTGAATGTGTAGTTGTCAGTCACTGCACCAGTGTGGATATTTACTGCCTATGTCTTGGAATATATGACCCAAATCAGAATTTTCACCGTATATTGCCATCTGAACAAGTAAGTAACATGTCTGCCACGTTTGTTCTGCCCAGCTGAGGAAAAAAATCATTACAATAAATTGCGCTACCAATGGTGATTAAATCTAAAGATCAATTAGCTCATAATACAGCTAACTGTGCAAAGTATTATCATTGTTAAACTTTGCTCTCAAATTATTAATGTTAACAACATCAGCATTGCGTGACTATGGGTATAGTATTAGCATGTAGATTTACATTTTTGTACAGTCTAATATCTTATTGTCGTACCATTCAAATTTCATATTAAGAAATTCTTTTAATCCACAAAGCAAATTAATCTTCCTTCAAACTGGTTCTATTTAAAATACAAAAACTTGTGTAATCCCACGTTGGCTATCTGTAATCAGAAGCATATTTAAAACTGTAATATAATATAATTTCATTCACGTGTGTTTCATAAACACATAATCCTTTCTGGATCACAATCTACCATCAAAATAATACGTTTAATTATTCTAGCTGCTGTGAGAAAAGGCTATAAATGATCCATCACCTGCAGGATCCTCATTAGCCAGGAAAACTTCTTCATGTTTACAGACGTGACGTAATGTAACGTTAGTAGTGCCATGCTCGAATTTCCCGTGGAAACCTACCCGTACCACTCAAATTAGAAAACATTATTATAAGATTACCGTTGTGAATCGGGCTAATGTAAGGTGTTTAAAGTTTTGAACACTGGCTGGTTATGTATGTTCTCAAATATTGATTTCGGATCATTTTTGACCAAAAAAGTTACGGATTGCAGCTTTAACTTAATCGCACAAAGAGTACCGTTTTTCTGCAGATATGAGCATAACACATTTAATAATAATTTTATACAAGTTAAGTAAAGCAATAGGTGACTTACATTTTAGACATAATATTGCTTGTTTTTGCTCAATTTTGCCAATGAAAATAGTTCCAAACAAAGATCACAGCACTGCTTTGCATCTCTGAGCAATGGACGGTGTTTACTTATTGAATGAATCAGCTTTTTGAACAAATCGGTTGATAAAAATGATTCAGTGATTCACTCATTATCATAGTCAAATGCTTTGTTCCTGAATGAATCAGTCGTTTGAATGAATCGGTTGAATCTCAATGACTCACTCATTAACAGTCACATGCTGCCACCTACTGGCGGTTTTAATTTCACATTTCGACTATTTTTTTCATGTTTTAAATTATTTCAAATATCAGTATTCAACGTTTTATGTTAAAAACAAAACATTAGGCCTATTTATGCATCTGCAACTGCAGTTTAAATGCATCCATGTCCCCTCTGAGATACATTAAACTGTGTAAATACATCTAAATGCTATTTTAGATGCAGATTCCAGAAATGTTTTCTTATGTTGGAATGAAAGACACTAAGTACCGGATAAAGTGCTTCTTCTTACCCAAAAATACAAAATGGAAGAAAGAGTTAAAACTGAACACAATCCTACTACTCAAGCTGTGTATGAACATTATTTATATATATTTATTTGCTTCTTTTCCATTTTGCACTTACTTGTACTTTTACGATTAAAAAATACTTTTCGTAATTAAGTACAATACATATCACATACTTTAAGACTTTTACTCAAGTAATATTCTAAACGGTGACTTCAACCTCTACCAAAGTAATTTTCTGGTAAGATATCTGCACTTTTACTTAAGTATGGCTTTCAGGTACACCACTGCCAAAACTAAATAAATTTATTTGAAAGTACTGGCGTGTGGGAAATGCGCTTTACAAATAAACCTGAGCTCACATACTGCTCTCATTCAGCACAAATCCACATAAAAAATGTGACAGATTCCATAAAATATGATAGATAAAATAACCAATTACTATAATGAAAACAATTGATGCTTAGGTATATACAGTATGTGTGTATAGATGTATATCATTGTATGTATTGATGTTGATGTTGATTGATGTATACCAAATAAAGTAGCCTACAATGCAGTGTAATTACGTTTTCTGACATTTGGATAACAGCCTTTGCACGCATCAGGAGCTTCACTATGATACCTTAAAATACAGCCTCAAATAGGGAGCTCACTTGGTTTTTCTAACAGCGATAGCCTAAAGACATCTCCACACCAAGAAACAGAGACAGAGAGAAAAACAAGAAAGAAGAAGACCTGGAGACCTGGCTGAAATGGTCAGGAAAGATCTTGAAGGAAAGCATAGAAAAACAGAGACCGAAGAGAAAGAAAAAGCTTTGGCTCCATTCATGTGGAAATAGATGGAGAAATATGCTGTATAAAAGATGAGGAGTTCAAATAGACATAAAGTGCACTGGAAAGTTTTTACTGACTTGGTTGCCTAGGTGATTGTAACTAAACATGACTTAAATTATTGGATATTGAATGGGTGCCAATGTCAAGGACAACAATAGCAGGGCTTTTATGCTGTCCACTAGGGGGAGCTGTGGTATTCCTTTTAAAGCCCATAAAGAACATAAGCATATGTGCGAATGCACATTGTGGGTCTGTAACCAACACAATAGCATGTGAATTTTACAAACATACATGGATGGCATGAAACACTTTTGGGAAGTTGCCATGTCCCGTAGCGTGACGTGCTATACTCCACTTATAACGATCGTAAACAATCCCTCTTTTTCTCAAACTTGCCATTTTCATGACTTTGTATATTAATTGAGTGACTACATGGAATATTGGAACAAAAAAAGTAATTAAATGTGGTGAAGATGTGTTCCCTCATCCAAAATCTGGATGCTGATTAAAAAATAAATCAATAAATAAAAATCCATGGACATGTTATTAATCAACTACTCATTTCATGACAATATCCTGACAGTATCAGAACAATAGTCTAGTTTCATTTCTTCTTGCAACATTTTTTCTATGAGAACACTGAACAGCACAACCACTGACAGGTTTTCTGCTTTTGTTGTCCTCCTGTCATTCGTTTTATGCAGGATCCGTTGCCTTCGCTCTTCCTCTGAGTAACTGACTTCATGCTGTTTTGCTCCATTGGGAGAAAGTGGAGCAAATCCGATCTTAGATTCCTCATCTCTCCCCTTTTATCTGGTCTCATCTGGTTGGGATCTCAATAAAATGATGCCTTACTGTGAGGTGACAATTTTTTTCAGCTTGTAGACATGCTGAGCTGGACTAGTTTTCCTACCATGTGATAATAGGGTAATAGGATTTCCTACCAAAAAATAGTAGTTTGTGTGAAATGAACTACCAGAAATAGCATCCTTTGCACAATTAGAGATTGTGATGGTGTGATATCGTGAAATTTTAACTGTGACCCTGTAGATATTCATATTAATGGTTATTCTTATATGAGCATACCTGATAGCACCCATTCTGAATATACTATATAGCTGCAGTATGCCGAGTGAAAGGTATGAGTTTTGGACCAGCGGCCCTGGCAACTCTGCTGTTGATAATGCAAGATGAGCCAATATTTTACTGCAGCTTTCATCACAGTTTATTCATTTTATACAATACAGAAGGCCAAAATGTGTTCATGGTGATTGTCAAACAGGTTTTTATATATCTCACAATTCTTTAATTATGGCCTTGTCCTTTTATTCTCACATCCTTATTGTTGTCTGAATATAAAGAACATATCATTTGTATGGACAATATGGCTTCACATTTTATGTCTGTAAAAGAGGGAAATCTGGCTTCAAACAGAATGAATAACTTTGGACTCTTTTCTGCAGTGTGTTTCAATATTTGCTGGCATGCACACGCTGCTACTGTATACAATGCTTATTTAATTCATGTTTGCATAGTCTGACAGGCCATAGTACAGATAAAGTTCATCAATTCCATGTAATTCCCAAATATAATGCAACCACTATTAAATAAGCAACATAGAGGATATGAACAAGGAACGTCTTGCAGTAGGGCATGTAGTGATTAGCTAGTCATCGATGCAATTCATATTTTATACATTGTGCATCTTAATTGTGCTATTTATATGAATCTTTGATTTTTTTAATTAATTACTTACTGAGTTTGATTGTATTATTGGTACACACTTGAGTACTGTTCATTTGTACAGTATATCAGTTTTACATTTGCCTTGCCATAATGCATGCATTGATCAGACGATAAAAATGCAACTAATAAAATTACAGAATTCAATTAATAGATAGATTTCCTGTAGCTCAAATGGTAGAGCATGGCACTAGCAATGCCAAGATCATGGGTTCGATTCCCAGGGAAAGCAAGAGCTGATAAAATGTAAAAAAAAAAAATGTAACTTGAATGCAATGTAAGTCGCTTTGGATAAAAGCGTCTGCTAAATGCATAAATGTAAATGTAAATATATCTAAATTTCTATATATAAAATACAAAGAAAAGTTGAAGGCAAGAGATCGTATGTGTATATACTGTATGTGTGTGAGTGTATTACAAATAGCCTATATATTTTCTTTAAATATAAAATATACTTATATACTACTTATTTATATATACTAAATATACTACAAATCTTATGTGTATTTATATGCATGGGTGTATTAGAAATATATATATAAAATATAAATATATACAAATAAAAATGTAAAATATACTTATATTTACACACACACGCACGCACACACACACACACACACAGTATATAAGTAATACCCATATTGGACATTCATTTCATATCCAGTATCCAAATACATTTTGGACGTATTTTCAGTTGTAAAAATCCTCTAAATCCCCAGCGTACTTTCAAGAAAAACAATAGCATTTGTGTCTTCAGCATAATTTGGTGGGGGGGGGGGGGGGATTATTTTTTATTAAAGTCTTACCTAATAAAAAGTTAAATAAAAAATCATAACTGTAACTAAACCATGTCGGATCAAATTGACCTAGGCTTGTATCCCTGTAGCTCCCATGCACTGTAAGTATTATCTGATGTTCTGGGGCAAATCAAGGAGCTGTCAGCTATCAGCAGGACTTCAGTGATGGCCCATCAAGCTCATTATGATCCACTGACCAACATTATGTTGCAGAAGTGAGTAGAGTTTCAAGCTTGTATGCTGGTAGCCTACGGGCCATTAAGAAAATAATGACATGTTGCTCTCACACTCTCGCAATGCATTTTAATGTCAGCATTACACTTTATTTTGCACAGCCCGTCGTTTTCAGCACACAGGAGCTCCAGCAAAAGCACCAGCATACAGTGCAACATGCAATGTGTTCTTCAACATAGCTCAAATCATAGAAAACATGAATGTATGTGCGTGTGTGTGTTACTGGTGTCAGCCAGCAGATCCAGTGCCAGTCCCACTGTGTCTGCTCGTCTGTGGACATGGCTTATTTTGCATGGCAACTCACAAGCCACACTTCACAGGGACTTCATAATAACACCCCCTGCCGAGGTGGCAGTCTGATTGGATTTCTGAAGGAGTCGCTTGCATGCATTTGCATACTAATTGACAAATGTTTTTTTTCTCTGTCTCCCCTTCTTCCTTGACTCTCCCCATTCTTTAACTCATTAAATGATGAGAGCATCATCCACCCGTGACACATGAACTCGGCATTGCTCAAAATAATTCAAGCAAATGGCTGAAAACGCTTTGTAGGTTCACAACGCGACACATTCAAACCACACAGCTGATACCTACGGCAAAAGCATATGGCTGAATTATTATTCGGTTTTAAATTGAGTATGTGCGGTGTGTGTGTTTTACGACTCAAAAGAGTAAAAGAGGATTTCTCTCGGAGCTCAAAGATGAGAGCTGCTCCAGCTGAGAACACGTCAAGTCGGCAAAATCAGACTCCCTGGAGAGTAGACACCAGGCAAGGCAGGAACAGCAGTGGCAGATGTGCCCCACAATAATGCAGTATATATAGGACACGTGCACACACACTCCCAAATGCCCTCTGCCCTTCATTACACACTCAAACACACCCACGTACCACCACACACCAAATTGAAGCGGATGTCACCAGATGCTGCTCTTACAACCCGTGTTACTCAGGCGGTTGTTATTTTTTTTTACTCCTACACGTGTAGCTTTGCCACAGTTTTAATTATATGGTATAAAAAGAGCTCATAGTCTCTGCTGGATGCAAGCGATTGAAAAGAGACCACACAGAATCAAACTACAGGATTGTTTGTGCAAGTGCCAGTGTTATATACAAATGGCTCGCGTCAAGTGGCAGAGAAAAGCGGTGTTGGTGGAGTGCCAATGTCTTTCATAGCATTAGGTTATGAAACAAAGCGGCTTTAGTCAGGTGTGCGACACGGTGAGAAATTAACTCGTTTTACCTCAGGCGCGGGGATAAAAAAGGCCTCAGACTAATGATTTGATTTAGACATTTAATTAGTTTAATACATATTGCGCTGGCTTCTGCCCTGCTAATCTCCCTCAGAGCTGAGGTGGAAGGATGCTCTCGCCTCAGCCGGCTGGCCGGGTCGGTTAAAGTTATTCTCCGTGGCTGAGAAAGCCAAGGCTCCGGAATAAAATATGGATACATACATGCCCCTCTGCCTCTAAGAGCACAGTTTCAAAGGCACTGAAGGCTACTGAAATGTTCATGAGGAGAGCTCACTTCTCTGACAGACCTTGGCTCGACTTTCTCCCAACAAACTCAAAATAGCACTCAGGTCAGGTAGCTGCTAACGCACACATAGCATACTTTAAGAACACTGAGTAAAAACTGAGTCTTTTTTAGTGTTTGGATGAAATCCATGTTGACACTATTTACTTTCTTTATGCATGTTTCTGGTTTTATTGTGAATGATTCAATGGTGCATGTTAGCCCAAAATATTAATAATACTAATAACTTCGCCTTCAGAATGACTTTCCAGGTTGCTTGTCACATAGAGACATTTTACAATCTAGTCAACTCCTAATAGATAAACTGTGGGACGGGAGTTGTTTTTTTCTTCTAAATATCAGTGTTGTTAATGTTAACTATAAAATAGTTTTTGGTGTTTGAAATGAAGTTTAATCAATATAAAATATAAATATTAGATGAAAACTAAATTAAATTTAAATAATAAGCTGAAGTACTAAATTACTAAAACTGAAATAAAAATAAATTAGAGCTATGTAGCTTAAAAATAAAAATGACAAATAATAAAAATACTGAAATTAAAATGACGAAAATTAAAAAAAACTGAAAATGAAAAGCTTATTCTAAATATGAATAAATACTAGAATAATGTATAAATAATACTAAAATATATTTGGAAGAAATGTTCATCACATGAAAATGATGCTGGCAGCTAGTCATGTTTACTATAAAATAAATGTTCAATAGATCCCTACAGAAATAAAAAGGAGATTAAAACAGAGGAGGCAGCATTTTTATATCTATCACATAACTATTTATTCAGAATTAATTTGCTAAATCATTTTTAATACATACAATGATATAAACTATCAAAGCAAACAAGATAGAATTATGTTTTTATATAAACTTCCTGAGCCAAAACATGTGCTGTCCTTTTGATATTGAAAGTAACTAACAGTTAAATGCAATAAATTTGAATTCATTTTAATTAAAAACAGATTTCTCTGTATAGCCATGCTCAGCAGAAGAAGCTTTCCATTGACTTTGATTGCTTTTATACTGAGATTTTTCTAAATGACATTTTCTATCCACTCCTACGCCTCCTACTTTTTTGCATATTTCCGTTAAGAAATTAATTAATATGTTTATTAAGCCTTTTTCCTGGTAGGGTCTGTTGACTTGTCTAGGTAATTTCAGGTTGCAATGTCCTTAACGGGTCATTTGGTCCTCTAAGTGTAGGCAAAACCTGACCGTGCACACATTTTTGCTTTTAGACGAAGCCGCCGTACAGAGAAAGGAAGAAAGATAGAAGAGTGCCAAACGAGAGCCCCTGGAGACCGCATGTCTACTGCTGCGCTTGTTGTGTGCTGGGAGAGATGTGACATTGACAGTGATAGTCTCTTTTGTGAAGTGGTCATTGCAGGTGATGGATTCACTTCTAATGGAGTGCTGCTCCCTCAGAGGGTTAGCGTTTACCCAGTGCTCCGCCACCCACAGAAAGCACCCCTACACTGCTTGCACATGAATAATTGCCCACTAGGGATTTTGCAGTAGATACCCCAGTGTGTAACCCTCCCTCCCCACCCACTCTAGGGAAAGGGGACGGGAGGAGGCGCGTGGGCCCAGTGTCAACACGTTAAAGGCATTTTCAGGTCTGTATTTTCTCTTTCTCCACCTCCGATATTCTTTCATACAGCAATTCATAGAAATGCCATTGGTTTCCCCATTCGTGTGTGGAAAGTGCAATGCCCTTGGCTTTTAACAAGAAGCAATAATGGGAGCTGAAAGCAGCAATGCAGCAGAGAAAGAAAGAGAGGCAGGCCAAGCACCTCATTGTCCTCTACTTATTGTCATTGTGTAGCTGCCACGAGAAACCAGTTGAACGGTAGCCTTCACATACACACATACTGTGTGGTAGTATTCATAAGTCTGTCAGTTTTGTATCACGTTATTGCTTTTGGCTAAAGAAACAGCAGCATTTTTATTAAATGCATTATGTGAAATATTTGTCTGTAGATTCACATATCTATCTATCTATCTATCTATCTATCTATCTATCTATCTATCTATCTATCTATCTATCTATCTATCTATCTATCTCTGTATAGTCGTGTATGTGACAAATAAAACTTGAAACTTGAAACTATCTGTCTGTCTGTCTATCTATCGTTATATCATTCTTTCTATAGTTCATACTATCTATCTATCTATCTATCTATCTATCTATCTATCTATCTATCTATCTATCTATCTGTCTGTCTGTCTGTCTGTCTGTCTGTCTGTCTATCGTTCTATCATTCTTTCTATAGTTCATACTATCTATCTATCTATCTATCTATCTATCTATCTATCTGTCTATCTGTCTATCTATCTATCTATCTATCTATCTATCTATCTATCTATCTATCTATCTATCTATTGTTCTATCATTCTTATGGTTTATATGTGTGTGGTAAATATAAAATAAATATTGTAATAATAAAATGTTATTAACACAAATATTCAATAAACAAATAATTAATATACATCACTGTTCAAAAGTTTGGGGTCAGTAAAAGTGACAGTAAAAACATTTACAGTTTTTCTCAGTCGCTTTGGTGCATTTCTCACATCACTATTTACATTTGCACAACAGTTAATGCATTTCTCAAAACAATTAGTACAAACTGCAAAACCTAGTTGATAACCTGCAAAAGCGTGTCACTTGCTCAAAATGGATAGCTCATTCCTCAAAAGCAAGTATTCACGTCAATGAAAGTGTCAGTGTCATCAAGATGAAAAGTCCTGACACCATTGTTTATGAACAAGATAGTCAAATGGCTTTGTCATGTTTTCATTATGACAGTTTACTCTGTAAATGTTTTTCAATGCAAAAAAAAGTCAGATTTTGGTGACACTTCCTGAACATGCTCAAGACAGCACTATATACTATTTGCACAGCCATTTGAAAACTACAGTAAAGTTAGACATTACTGTATTTAGTGAGGTATCTGAGTACAAGACACTGAATATGTATGTTTCACATTTTTACTGCATATGCTCTTTGCAATTCTAATTTGTTCACAGCATTGTGCAAAAGAATAAATACACCCTTATTTACAACAAACTTAAACTCCCTTTGGGTAGAGCTGTGCACAACTGTAAACAATATTGCAGTACATATTGGAACTGAACATACAACATACATAGTACTGTAAATCATTCATGCACATCCAGACGTTCCTCTCTGTCTGGCCACATAGTTTCATCTACATCACAGCGAATATCATCTCTTGCAATGCAGCGAGGAAAGTATCTCCTCGAGTGGCGAATCCACCCTCTGCAGGACTCTGCTGTGATGTCATCACATGCTGCATCCATGGCCACTAGCAGGGATGTAAAATAATTTAGTTTTTCATATATTATTTTCAGACATGAGCAGATCAATGTACTCACGTAATTAATGTTACGCATTTAACGAACACTTACAAGCGCGCACTTTGGCAGAATTCAATTCAAATAGTCATCAGCAGCCATTAGTTCTGTGAAACTGAGCATCAGAATGGACAAATTTGTTAAGGGAGAAAACGAAATGTGGAAAATGCCAGCGAAGGAACGCATTCAAACAAGATCGTCGCAGCATCAGCAGTGAAGAGAGTGCTGGACTTTCGGCATCAACTTTCGGTTTGCCCTGCCACTCACTTGAAGATGTTCAGGCAAAAAGAAACACCCATAGGCTACTACGCAGCAATCATCCTTAATTACAGAAATGTGTCAAAACATCTCTGGAGAGAACCTCAGATTATTAAAGGGATAGTTCACTTTGAAATTAAAATTTGGTATCTATCAGCTTACCCCAAGGGCATCCAAGATGTAGGTGTCTTTTTTTCTTCAGTAGATCCAATTTTGATGTTTTTAGGTCAAACCGTTCTAGTCTGTCAGTCATATAATGGCAGGTATAGGTCACTGTCTCTATAAGAGGGAAAAAGAACATGCACAGAGAAATCCAAATTAAACAATTCCCCATCGTAACTACACATTGATGGCCTAAGACACGAAACGAGCGGTTTGTGTGAGAAAACGAACAGTATTTATATCGTTTTTTACCTCTTGTACACAACCATGTCCAAGTGATCTGAGTGCACACACGCATCCGGTGTGTGACGTGTGTGTGCGCGCGCTCTGGCTCACGCTGCATTCACACGGGGTGTCGGCGTCAACGCTTGTCGGAGGGCGTGTCTGAAGCGTGGTGCTGACGCGCCGTCATAGTTACAACAACCAATCACATACTTCTCTGGTGTTGCATGAACGGGATTGGGTATTTGCATGAGGCGATCTGATTGGCTGACGCCTCCGTTGGCGCTTGAAAAGTTGCGTCAGCAACACGCTTCAGACACGCCCTCCGTCAAGCGTTGACGCCGACGCCCCGTGTGAATGCAGCGTGAGCCAGAGCGCGCGCACACACACGTCACACACCGGATGCGTGTGCGCACTCAGATCACTTGGGCATGGTTGTGTACAAGAGGTAAAAAACGATATAAATACTGTTCGTTTTCTCACACAAACCGCTCGTTTCGTGTCTTAGGCCATCAATGTGTAGTTACGATGGGGAATTGTTTAATTTGGATTTCTCTGTGCATGTTCTTTTTCCCTCTTATAGAGTCAGTGACCTATACCTGCCATTATATGACTGACAGACTAGAACGGTTTGACCTAAAAACATCAAAATTGGATCTACTGAAGAAAAAAAGACACCTACATCTTGGATGCCCTTGGAGTAAGCTGATAGATACCAAATTTTAACTTCAAAGTGAACTATCCCTTTAAATTCGAAAATACTTTCCATATTTGGATCAACATATAGGCTACATTTGTGAACGCACACTTTCTGCACTGTCGTGCGTCAAGTCACGCTTCCGTGCGCGTCTTACAGACCGCAACTTACAATCACAACTTCATTGTGCTGTTACTCCTTTCGAGCAGAATTTCACAAGATTGGTCAGCTCCCAACAGCATCAGGTGTTTATTAATTGTGAGTAGAATTATTAATTTATTTATTTCAATAAATGTAATCGTTTAGATATCATAATATTTAGGCTATAAATAATATTATAAATCTGGTTGGTTTTTATTGATGACGTAATATGTAAATTACATGCGTGCGGCCCGTGAGACTTGCAATTGGACCATGGTGCGGCCCGGTGGAAAAAAAGGTTGAGAACCACTGATGTACATGTTTGCATTTTTTAGAAAAAAATATATTATGCGTGGTTACTAAGTTTTGGGATTTTTTTTTTTTTGCTGAAATAAGGCCATAAAACCCACACTAAATAGTCCTGAATAAGACTTTTGAGTAAGCAGTCTTGTCGGCTAGAATATTTACTTCACAATTATGTGAGAATCATTCTGCTTACTCATTCACAGAACACAATATATTGATTTAAATTTTTTAAGACATGTTTTGTGATTGAAAGCCTGTATGCGAGGGAGTGACAATGGCCTTGAATATTAAGTGATTCTCACCTGAGAGACAAAGGGCCCTCCCCTAATGGCCCATCAGTGTGACTGTAACTTTGAGGCAGGTAAGAGAGAATGTGAGGAGATTGAAGTTTTATTTTTTTAATTATTTGTATTTTATTTACAACACAGTATAATCAAAACATACATAATGAAGGTCAAAGACCCATTATTGTGCACACTGATCTAACCACAGAGATGTGAACAGACTTTGAGTCATTCCTGCAGCAGATTCTGTTCAACAAGTGACAAGTAAATCATGCCTGATATTTACGTGTGTTATTTAAGTGTTTCTGCTACTTTTCATGGATTCAAGAAGAAAAAAAACATAATCAGTGGTCAAGGAGCTTGTTTTACCATAGAATATCAGTGTAGTTGAATATCTGATGTTGGTACAGCGCTCTCAGAGGAAAACAGTTTGAAGAAAGTCATCAGGATTCATCATCTGTGGTGCAGGTATCTGATTCAATAAAATACAAACAACCAAAAAAAAAAAAAACATTTGTGAGCATGTTAATATCAGCAGCATCTTTATATACAGTATATATATATATATATATATATATATATATATATATATATATATATGTTTTATAGACTCACGCATGCTTTGTACTATCGTAAACAAAAAAAATACATTTTATATCTGAGAAACTAATTATTAATGTTTAGAAAAAACGAACTATGATTTTGTAGTCATATAGCCTAGTATGTATGGCTTTGTACTACAAAAGATGTACTTTGTACTATAAAAAAATATATTTTATATCTGAGAAACTAATTATTATCGTTTAGCAGCTATTAAATCCATTTGTGAACATTAAACATTTTTCTAAACATTGTAGCATTCATCATGTTGTCCTTTGGGGAAAAAAAAAACGCATTCAAGTTTGAGTCACAATAACACGTTAACTAATGCAAAAAAAGAAACATTACTTACTCATCAGATCGCTCTTCTCTTCTGGATGAACTCTTGCTCTTATTTGAAGGCAAATCCAGGTTTTATTCAGCGTGTCTTCTTCCAGAAACGAACAGTAATGTTAGCGCGAGGAATGATCTGGCTTTGTTTGTTGTTGGGCGTCTCCTTGAGCACGCGGCTCACGTGGTTATTTACATATGAACACGAGGGGGCGGGATCGCATTAGAAATGATGAGTTAGACGGGACAGACTGTGTTGGTTTCATACGGATTACTTCATCACAGAATGTTTTTTTTTCGATAAGACTTCATTTTTCAAAGTAGACACTTACAGCTTTCTATAGATATAACCCATGTCTGTGTGTTCAGTATTCGCTGAGTTACACTTCATTTTAGTGACATACTTCAAAGAGCAGCTCGCGGAGACGGAGAAGACAAAGAGCGCATCCTGTTTGTTTTCTTTTTTTTTCCAAACCCACAAAGTTTTGTTATATTCGTGAGTGTACACAAAAAAAGTAGACACTTATTTGTTTCGATTGATGTATAACACTTATTTGTGTGACCAAAATCAACAGAGTATTTTTAGTGTCTTTTGCACTGATCTTAAAAAAACTGAGCTGGTATCGCCGGCGATACGGTCGACTTCAGTGAGTTTAAAGCAACATGGACTAAAATAACGTCTTGATAAAAACAGAGCTGATTTTGACAGGGTAAATTAGGTGTTTTTTTACACTACCATTGAGAAATTTGAACCAAAGTATGTTATAGACTTTTCATTAAGACCCTAAAGAATCATATAAATTTGTGGACAATGGGCATCCGATGATCCCTTTAAAAATGTGAAATAAACTCTACAATGAATATGGACAACAGGATCTAATGTCTCACTCTTTTGGGCTTCTGTTAATAAATATGTAACACGTATAATTTACTATTTTTCTTAGGATAAAACTCTTGAATATAAACATAATATAACTCTAATGGCAAAATATATGTGTAAATGTAAATTCTCAGTCATACCTACCATACCATACGTAAATTGGTAGCAATTTATTTTACAGTCCTGTTCCAAGTGTACATACTGTGTACTTAATTCTAGCAATTACAATAACTGGGCAATAACTAGGTACTAACCCTGAACCTACCCCTAAATCTAACCTTACCACAAGTAGTTATCTTGCACTACCCAGTACATTCTTGGATAAGTACACTGTAAAATAAAGTGTAAACCATAAATTTGTTTTAAATATAGAGAAAACCAAGGGATATATGAAGTTTAAGATACTTTGTCTGTCTCTATTTACCAGTTCACAGGTCAGAGTTCACCAAACATTTTTTGGTTCTGTCACCTGGTGCACTAATTGGCAGAGGATTGGTTAATGTGACAGGTTAGGAGCATATAATTTCTTGAAGGAGGACAGTAATACATGATTCTCTGAGGCATTTCCGGCCCACCTCCTCTGCTCTGTGAGGAAGATGAGGGCACAGCAGGAGGTCCATCTCTACCACCAACCTCAGAAAAACAGAGAAGAATGTTTAACGCATATATTTCTTACCCTCTTTTGAAATTTTCACACAGCATCACGCTGTACAGTATTCAAGACAGATACTTGCAACCGAATGATCTATGTAGATCAGGGGTCTCCAACCCTGCTCCTGGAGAGCTACCATCCTGCAGATTTCAGCTCCAACCCCAATCAAACACACCTGAAGCAGCTAATCAAGGTGTTCAGGGCTACTTGATAATTACAGACAGGTGTGTTGCAGCAGGGTTGGAACTGCAGTCTGCAGGACGGTAGCTCTCCAGGAGCAGGGTTGGAGATCCCTGATGTAGATGCTAAATAATTTAGAGGTTCTGCACACCTTACCTTGTGCACATAATGTCTGGAATATATACTCACATTCTCTGAGCCGAGCATGAATCTCAATGGCTGCTCTGTAAGGGAAGGGAGAACTACCTAACAATGTAGCCATTGTAAATTGCAACCTGGAGAAGTCATAATATAAATCCAGTATTTTATTTGCTCTCCATCAGGTAGTGAAACACAGGGCAGCGAGTGGCACGCGTCTCCATGTGTGCAAGACAATGGGGTTCACAGCTGTGCTCACTCCCACTGAACCTGTGGAAAAACTGTTAGGCTGTTCAGTCAAACATGAGCTCTGTTACAAAACCCAGTCTGCCTTACTGCCTACAAAGGCAACTGGCTTCTAAGGCAGAATCCCAAATGTCATTGTACCTCATAAATGAGCAATTTGAAATACTTAGGCATAAGCACACATAGGAAACTCAACAACAACAAAAACAATCCCCAAAATTGTATGTTAGCATGTTGCTAAGCTAATGGCGCAATACTGTATTATCATATTTAAAAGTAAAATAAATCGCAAAATTGCACTGTTGTGGGAAAAACACAGATGACATCAGTATATAAGTCATATTGTATGATTACATTGAGAAACAATGTAAAACATCTGTGAATAAAACAAAACATTTATAAACATTATAAATATGTATTTTAGTTTCCCTCACTCCCCAACAAATCATTTAAATTTAGAACAGAAATGAAAAAAAGTATAAAACAAACAGAAGTTCTAATTACATTTATTACAAACATTTATTATAAATGCCAGAACTCAGTGGTGTAATGTAACGAAGTAATAATACTTTGTTACAGTACTTAAGTATTTTTTGGGAGTATCTGTACTTTACTTGAGTTTTTATATTTCAGCCAACTTTTACTTTTACTTCACTACATTTCCTAATTAAAATGTATACTTTTACTCCGATACATTTCCCCGAAGCATATTCGTTACTTACTACAAAATAGTCAGAAGTCAGAAGAACAAGGACTGCAGGAAAGCAGGTTTGAATCAGTGGTCTAGCGATTGCAAGTTAGACTCTTAAAAACACCTTTGCTCGTGTGCAAACAAGTGCGCACACAACCGCAGATAATTTCATTTTCCAGTCAAGTCGAGGCTGGGGTGTGCGATATACAGTATATCTTCTGCAATAATACGGTAAGTGTTGTTGTAATGATGTGCGATCTGACATTATCAAGTAACGTTATGCTATATCACCAAATCACACACAGAGTGCACGCACTGTTGATTTATTAGTCTTTTAAAACTAAAAATTCCAGGCATTCTCAAATTGTAGACAGCTAAAATGCTTCTGTATGCTTTTTATATTTATATACTTTAATATATTTAAAGCTGCAGTCCGTAACTTTTACCTTTTTGTCGCCCTCTATGTTTGAAAACCTGGAATTGCAGTTTCTTGCGGAATTATCTAGCTTTCGCGGGGTTGTGATCCGGTGTTCCGGCACGGCTCCAGCGCGGATGAATCTAATGTTTTGAGGTGAATGTGTAGTTGTCAGTCACTGCACCAGTGTGGATATTTACTGCCTATGTCTTGGAATATATGACCCAAATCAGAATTTTCACCGTATATTGCCATCTGAACAAGTAAGTAACATGTCTGCCACGTTTGTTCTGCCCAGCTGAGGAAAAAAATCATTACAATAAATTGCGCTACCAATGGTGATTAAATCTAAAGATCAATTAGCTCATAATACAGCTAACTGTGCAAAGTATTATCATTGTTAAACTTTGCTCTCAAATTATTAATGTTAACAACATCAGCATTGCGTGACTATGGGTATAGTATTAGCATGTAGATTTACATTTTTGTACAGTCTAATATCTTATTGTCGTACCATTCAAATTTCATATTAAGAAATTCTTTTAATCCACAAAGCAAATTAATCTTCCTTCAAACTGGTTCTATTTAAAATACAAAAACTTGTGTAATCCCACGTTGGCTATCTGTAATCAGAAGCATATTTAAAACTGTAATATAATATAATTTCATTCACGTGTGTTTCATAAACACATAATCCTTTCTGGATCACAATCTACCATCAAAATAATACGTTTAATTATTCTAGCTGCTGTGAGAAAAGGCTATAAATGATCCATCACCTGCAGGATCCTCATTAGCCAGGAAAACTTCTTCATGTTTACAGACGTGACGTAATGTAACGTTAGTAGTGCCATGCTCGAATTTCCCGTGGAAACCTACCCGTACCACTCAAATTAGAAAACATTATTATAAGATTACCGTTGTGAATCGGGCTAATGTAAGGTGTTTAAAGTTTTGAACACTGGCTGGTTATGTATGTTCTCAAATATTGATTTCGGATCATTTTTGACCAAAAAAGTTACGGATTGCAGCTTTAACTTAATCGCACAAAGAGTACCGTTTTTCTGCAGATATGAGCATAACACATTTAATAATAATTTTATACAAGTTAAGTAAAGCAATAGGTGACTTACATTTTAGACATAATATTGCTTGTTTTTGCTCAATTTTGCCAATGAAAATAGTTCCAAACAAAGATCACAGCACTGCTTTGCATCTCTGAGCAATGGACGGTGTTTACTTATTGAATGAATCAGCTTTTTGAACAAATCGGTTGATAAAAATGATTCAGTGATTCACTCATTATCATAGTCAAATGCTTTGTTCCTGAATGAATCAGTCGTTTGAATGAATCGGTTGAATCTCAATGACTCACTCATTAACAGTCACATGCTGCCACCTACTGGCGGTTTTAATTTCACATTTCGACTATTTTTTTCATGTTTTAAATTATTTCAAATATCAGTATTCAACGTTTTATGTTAAAAACAAAACATTAGGCCTATTTATGCATCTGCAACTGCAGTTTAAATGCATCCATGTCCCCTCTGAGATACATTAAACTGTGTAAATACATCTAAATGCTATTTTAGATGCAGATTCCAGAAATGTTTTCTTATGTTGGAATGAAAGACACTAAGTACCGGATAAAGTGCTTCTTCTTACCCAAAAATACAAAATGGAAGAAAGAGTTAAAACTGAACACAATCCTACTACTCAAGCTGTGTATGAACATTATTTATATATATTTATTTGCTTCTTTTCCATTTTGCACTTACTTGTACTTTTACGATTAAAAAATACTTTTCGTAATTAAGTACAATACATATCACATACTTTAAGACTTTTACTCAAGTAATATTCTAAACGGTGACTTCAACCTCTACCAAAGTAATTTTCTGGTAAGATATCTGCACTTTTACTTAAGTATGGCTTTCAGGTACACCACTGCCAAAACTAAATAAATTTATTTGAAAGTACTGGCGTGTGGGAAATGCGCTTTACAAATAAACCTGAGCTCACATACTGCTCTCATTCAGCACAAATCCACATAAAAAATGTGACAGATTCCATAAAATATGATAGATAAAATAACCAATTACTATAATGAAAACAATTGATGCTTAGGTATATACAGTATGTGTGTATAGATGTATATCATTGTATGTATTGATGTTGATGTTGATTGATGTATACCAAATAAAGTAGCCTACAATGCAGTGTAATTACGTTTTCTGACATTTGGATAACAGCCTTTGCACGCATCAGGAGCTTCACTATGATACCTTAAAATACAGCCTCAAATAGGGAGCTCACTTGGTTTTTCTAACAGCGATAGCCTAAAGACATCTCCACACCAAGAAACAGAGACAGAGAGAAAAACAAGAAAGAAGAAGACCTGGAGACCTGGCTGAAATGGTCAGGAAAGATCTTGAAGGAAAGCATAGAAAAACAGAGACCGAAGAGAAAGAAAAAGCTTTGGCTCCATTCATGTGGAAATAGATGGAGAAATATGCTGTATAAAAGATGAGGAGTTCAAATAGACATAAAGTGCACTGGAAAGTTTTTACTGACTTGGTTGCCTAGGTGATTGTAACTAAACATGACTTAAATTATTGGATATTGAATGGGTGCCAATGTCAAGGACAACAATAGCAGGGCTTTTATGCTGTCCACTAGGGGGAGCTGTGGTATTCCTTTTAAAGCCCATAAAGAACATAAGCATATGTGCGAATGCACATTGTGGGTCTGTAACCAACACAATAGCATGTGAATTTTACAAACATACATGGATGGCATGAAACACTTTTGGGAAGTTGCCATGTCCCGTAGCGTGACGTGCTATACTCCACTTATAACGATCGTAAACAATCCCTCTTTTTCTCAAACTTGCCATTTTCATGACTTTGTATATTAATTGAGTGACTACATGGAATATTGGAACAAAAAAAGTAATTAAATGTGGTGAAGATGTGTTCCCTCATCCAAAATCTGGATGCTGATTAAAAAATAAATCAATAAATAAAAATCCATGGACATGTTATTAATCAACTACTCATTTCATGACAATATCCTGACAGTATCAGAACAATAGTCTAGTTTCATTTCTTCTTGCAACATTTTTTCTATGAGAACACTGAACAGCACAACCACTGACAGGTTTTCTGCTTTTGTTGTCCTCCTGTCATTCGTTTTATGCAGGATCCGTTGCCTTCGCTCTTCCTCTGAGTAACTGACTTCATGCTGTTTTGCTCCATTGGGAGAAAGTGGAGCAAATCCGATCTTAGATTCCTCATCTCTCCCCTTTTATCTGGTCTCATCTGGTTGGGATCTCAATAAAATGATGCCTTACTGTGAGGTGACAATTTTTTTCAGCTTGTAGACATGCTGAGCTGGACTAGTTTTCCTACCATGTGATAATAGGGTAATAGGATTTCCTACCAAAAAATAGTAGTTTGTGTGAAATGAACTACCAGAAATAGCATCCTTTGCACAATTAGAGATTGTGATGGTGTGATATCGTGAAATTTTAACTGTGACCCTGTAGATATTCATATTAATGGTTATTCTTATATGAGCATACCTGATAGCACCCATTCTGAATATACTATATAGCTGCAGTATGCCGAGTGAAAGGTATGAGTTTTGGACCAGCGGCCCTGGCAACTCTGCTGTTGATAATGCAAGATGAGCCAATATTTTACTGCAGCTTTCATCACAGTTTATTCATTTTATACAATACAGAAGGCCAAAATGTGTTCATGGTGATTGTCAAACAGGTTTTTATATATCTCACAATTCTTTAATTATGGCCTTGTCCTTTTATTCTCACATCCTTATTGTTGTCTGAATATAAAGAACATATCATTTGTATGGACAATATGGCTTCACATTTTATGTCTGTAAAAGAGGGAAATCTGGCTTCAAACAGAATGAATAACTTTGGACTCTTTTCTGCAGTGTGTTTCAATATTTGCTGGCATGCACACGCTGCTACTGTATACAATGCTTATTTAATTCATGTTTGCATAGTCTGACAGGCCATAGTACAGATAAAGTTCATCAATTCCATGTAATTCCCAAATATAATGCAACCACTATTAAATAAGCAACATAGAGGATATGAACAAGGAACGTCTTGCAGTAGGGCATGTAGTGATTAGCTAGTCATCGATGCAATTCATATTTTATACATTGTGCATCTTAATTGTGCTATTTATATGAATCTTTGATTTTTTTAATTAATTACTTACTGAGTTTGATTGTATTATTGGTACACACTTGAGTACTGTTCATTTGTACAGTATATCAGTTTTACATTTGCCTTGCCATAATGCATGCATTGATCAGACGATAAAAATGCAACTAATAAAATTACAGAATTCAATTAATAGATAGATTTCCTGTAGCTCAAATGGTAGAGCATGGCACTAGCAATGCCAAGATCATGGGTTCGATTCCCAGGGAAAGCAAGAGCTGATAAAATGTAAAAAAAAAAAATGTAACTTGAATGCAATGTAAGTCGCTTTGGATAAAAGCGTCTGCTAAATGCATAAATGTAAATGTAAATATATCTAAATTTCTATATATAAAATACAAAGAAAAGTTGAAGGCAAGAGATCGTATGTGTATATACTGTATGTGTGTGAGTGTATTACAAATAGCCTATATATTTTCTTTAAATATAAAATATACTTATATACTACTTATTTATATATACTAAATATACTACAAATCTTATGTGTATTTATATGCATGGGTGTATTAGAAATATATATATAAAATATAAATATATACAAATAAAAATGTAAAATATACTTATATTTACACACACACGCACGCACACACACACACACACACAGTATATAAGTAATACCCATATTGGACATTCATTTCATATCCAGTATCCAAATACATTTTGGACGTATTTTCAGTTGTAAAAATCCTCTAAATCCCCAGCGTACTTTCAAGAAAAACAATAGCATTTGTGTCTTCAGCATAATTTGGTGGGGGGGGGGGGGGGATTATTTTTTATTAAAGTCTTACCTAATAAAAAGTTAAATAAAAAATCATAACTGTAACTAAACCATGTCGGATCAAATTGACCTAGGCTTGTATCCCTGTAGCTCCCATGCACTGTAAGTATTATCTGATGTTCTGGGGCAAATCAAGGAGCTGTCAGCTATCAGCAGGACTTCAGTGATGGCCCATCAAGCTCATTATGATCCACTGACCAACATTATGTTGCAGAAGTGAGTAGAGTTTCAAGCTTGTATGCTGGTAGCCTACGGGCCATTAAGAAAATAATGACATGTTGCTCTCACACTCTCGCAATGCATTTTAATGTCAGCATTACACTTTATTTTGCACAGCCCGTCGTTTTCAGCACACAGGAGCTCCAGCAAAAGCACCAGCATACAGTGCAACATGCAATGTGTTCTTCAACATAGCTCAAATCATAGAAAACATGAATGTATGTGCGTGTGTGTGTTACTGGTGTCAGCCAGCAGATCCAGTGCCAGTCCCACTGTGTCTGCTCGTCTGTGGACATGGCTTATTTTGCATGGCAACTCACAAGCCACACTTCACAGGGACTTCATAATAACACCCCCTGCCGAGGTGGCAGTCTGATTGGATTTCTGAAGGAGTCGCTTGCATGCATTTGCATACTAATTGACAAATGTTTTTTTTCTCTGTCTCCCCTTCTTCCTTGACTCTCCCCATTCTTTAACTCATTAAATGATGAGAGCATCATCCACCCGTGACACATGAACTCGGCATTGCTCAAAATAATTCAAGCAAATGGCTGAAAACGCTTTGTAGGTTCACAACGCGACACATTCAAACCACACAGCTGATACCTACGGCAAAAGCATATGGCTGAATTATTATTCGGTTTTAAATTGAGTATGTGCGGTGTGTGTGTTTTACGACTCAAAAGAGTAAAAGAGGATTTCTCTCGGAGCTCAAAGATGAGAGCTGCTCCAGCTGAGAACACGTCAAGTCGGCAAAATCAGACTCCCTGGAGAGTAGACACCAGGCAAGGCAGGAACAGCAGTGGCAGATGTGCCCCACAATAATGCAGTATATATAGGACACGTGCACACACACTCCCAAATGCCCTCTGCCCTTCATTACACACTCAAACACACCCACGTACCACCACACACCAAATTGAAGCGGATGTCACCAGATGCTGCTCTTACAACCCGTGTTACTCAGGCGGTTGTTATTTTTTTTTACTCCTACACGTGTAGCTTTGCCACAGTTTTAATTATATGGTATAAAAAGAGCTCATAGTCTCTGCTGGATGCAAGCGATTGAAAAGAGACCACACAGAATCAAACTACAGGATTGTTTGTGCAAGTGCCAGTGTTATATACAAATGGCTCGCGTCAAGTGGCAGAGAAAAGCGGTGTTGGTGGAGTGCCAATGTCTTTCATAGCATTAGGTTATGAAACAAAGCGGCTTTAGTCAGGTGTGCGACACGGTGAGAAATTAACTCGTTTTACCTCAGGCGCGGGGATAAAAAAGGCCTCAGACTAATGATTTGATTTAGACATTTAATTAGTTTAATACATATTGCGCTGGCTTCTGCCCTGCTAATCTCCCTCAGAGCTGAGGTGGAAGGATGCTCTCGCCTCAGCCGGCTGGCCGGGTCGGTTAAAGTTATTCTCCGTGGCTGAGAAAGCCAAGGCTCCGGAATAAAATATGGATACATACATGCCCCTCTGCCTCTAAGAGCACAGTTTCAAAGGCACTGAAGGCTACTGAAATGTTCATGAGGAGAGCTCACTTCTCTGACAGACCTTGGCTCGACTTTCTCCCAACAAACTCAAAATAGCACTCAGGTCAGGTAGCTGCTAACGCACACATAGCATACTTTAAGAACACTGAGTAAAAACTGAGTCTTTTTTAGTGTTTGGATGAAATCCATGTTGACACTATTTACTTTCTTTATGCATGTTTCTGGTTTTATTGTGAATGATTCAATGGTGCATGTTAGCCCAAAATATTAATAATACTAATAACTTCGCCTTCAGAATGACTTTCCAGGTTGCTTGTCACATAGAGACATTTTACAATCTAGTCAACTCCTAATAGATAAACTGTGGGACGGGAGTTGTTTTTTTCTTCTAAATATCAGTGTTGTTAATGTTAACTATAAAATAGTTTTTGGTGTTTGAAATGAAGTTTAATCAATATAAAATATAAATATTAGATGAAAACTAAATTAAATTTAAATAATAAGCTGAAGTACTAAATTACTAAAACTGAAATAAAAATAAATTAGAGCTATGTAGCTTAAAAATAAAAATGACAAATAATAAAAATACTGAAATTAAAATGACGAAAATTAAAAAAAACTGAAAATGAAAAGCTTATTCTAAATATGAATAAATACTAGAATAATGTATAAATAATACTAAAATATATTTGGAAGAAATGTTCATCACATGAAAATGATGCTGGCAGCTAGTCATGTTTACTATAAAATAAATGTTCAATAGATCCCTACAGAAATAAAAAGGAGATTAAAACAGAGGAGGCAGCATTTTTATATCTATCACATAACTATTTATTCAGAATTAATTTGCTAAATCATTTTTAATACATACAATGATATAAACTATCAAAGCAAACAAGATAGAATTATGTTTTTATATAAACTTCCTGAGCCAAAACATGTGCTGTCCTTTTGATATTGAAAGTAACTAACAGTTAAATGCAATAAATTTGAATTCATTTTAATTAAAAACAGATTTCTCTGTATAGCCATGCTCAGCAGAAGAAGCTTTCCATTGACTTTGATTGCTTTTATACTGAGATTTTTCTAAATGACATTTTCTATCCACTCCTACGCCTCCTACTTTTTTGCATATTTCCGTTAAGAAATTAATTAATATGTTTATTAAGCCTTTTTCCTGGTAGGGTCTGTTGACTTGTCTAGGTAATTTCAGGTTGCAATGTCCTTAACGGGTCATTTGGTCCTCTAAGTGTAGGCAAAACCTGACCGTGCACACATTTTTGCTTTTAGACGAAGCCGCCGTACAGAGAAAGGAAGAAAGATAGAAGAGTGCCAAACGAGAGCCCCTGGAGACCGCATGTCTACTGCTGCGCTTGTTGTGTGCTGGGAGAGATGTGACATTGACAGTGATAGTCTCTTTTGTGAAGTGGTCATTGCAGGTGATGGATTCACTTCTAATGGAGTGCTGCTCCCTCAGAGGGTTAGCGTTTACCCAGTGCTCCGCCACCCACAGAAAGCACCCCTACACTGCTTGCACATGAATAATTGCCCACTAGGGATTTTGCAGTAGATACCCCAGTGTGTAACCCTCCCTCCCCACCCACTCTAGGGAAAGGGGACGGGAGGAGGCGCGTGGGCCCAGTGTCAACACGTTAAAGGCATTTTCAGGTCTGTATTTTCTCTTTCTCCACCTCCGATATTCTTTCATACAGCAATTCATAGAAATGCCATTGGTTTCCCCATTCGTGTGTGGAAAGTGCAATGCCCTTGGCTTTTAACAAGAAGCAATAATGGGAGCTGAAAGCAGCAATGCAGCAGAGAAAGAAAGAGAGGCAGGCCAAGCACCTCATTGTCCTCTACTTATTGTCATTGTGTAGCTGCCACGAGAAACCAGTTGAACGGTAGCCTTCACATACACACATACTGTGTGGTAGTATTCATAAGTCTGTCAGTTTTGTATCACGTTATTGCTTTTGGCTAAAGAAACAGCAGCATTTTTATTAAATGCATTATGTGAAATATTTGTCTGTAGATTCACATATCTATCTATCTATCTATCTATCTATCTATCTATCTATCTATCTATCTATCTATCTATCTATCTATCTATCTATCTCTGTATAGTCGTGTATGTGACAAATAAAACTTGAAACTTGAAACTATCTGTCTGTCTGTCTATCTATCGTTATATCATTCTTTCTATAGTTCATACTATCTATCTATCTATCTATCTATCTATCTATCTATCTATCTATCTATCTATCTATCTGTCTGTCTGTCTGTCTGTCTGTCTGTCTGTCTATCGTTCTATCATTCTTTCTATAGTTCATACTATCTATCTATCTATCTATCTATCTATCTATCTATCTGTCTATCTGTCTATCTATCTATCTATCTATCTATCTATCTATCTATCTATCTATCTATCTATCTATTGTTCTATCATTCTTATGGTTTATATGTGTGTGGTAAATATAAAATAAATATTGTAATAATAAAATGTTATTAACACAAATATTCAATAAACAAATAATTAATATACATCACTGTTCAAAAGTTTGGGGTCAGTAAAAGTGACAGTAAAAACATTTACAGTTTTTCTCAGTCGCTTTGGTGCATTTCTCACATCACTATTTACATTTGCACAACAGTTAATGCATTTCTCAAAACAATTAGTACAAACTGCAAAACCTAGTTGATAACCTGCAAAAGCGTGTCACTTGCTCAAAATGGATAGCTCATTCCTCAAAAGCAAGTATTCACGTCAATGAAAGTGTCAGTGTCATCAAGATGAAAAGTCCTGACACCATTGTTTATGAACAAGATAGTCAAATGGCTTTGTCATGTTTTCATTATGACAGTTTACTCTGTAAATGTTTTTCAATGCAAAAAAAAGTCAGATTTTGGTGACACTTCCTGAACATGCTCAAGACAGCACTATATACTATTTGCACAGCCATTTGAAAACTACAGTAAAGTTAGACATTACTGTATTTAGTGAGGTATCTGAGTACAAGACACTGAATATGTATGTTTCACATTTTTACTGCATATGCTCTTTGCAATTCTAATTTGTTCACAGCATTGTGCAAAAGAATAAATACACCCTTATTTACAACAAACTTAAACTCCCTTTGGGTAGAGCTGTGCACAACTGTAAACAATATTGCAGTACATATTGGAACTGAACATACAACATACATAGTACTGTAAATCATTCATGCACATCCAGACGTTCCTCTCTGTCTGGCCACATAGTTTCATCTACATCACAGCGAATATCATCTCTTGCAATGCAGCGAGGAAAGTATCTCCTCGAGTGGCGAATCCACCCTCTGCAGGACTCTGCTGTGATGTCATCACATGCTGCATCCATGGCCACTAGCAGGGAGAAACTAATTATTATCGTTTAGCAGCTATTAAATCCATTTGTGAACATTAAACATTTTTCTAAACATTGTAGCATTCATCATGTTGTCCTTTGGGGAAAAAAAAAAACGCATTCAAGTTTGAGTCACAATAACACGTTAACTAATGCAAAAAAAGAAACATTACTTACTCATCAGATCGCTCTTCTCTTCTGGATGAACTCTTGCTCTTATTTGAAGGCAAATCCAGGTTTTATTCAGCGTGTCTTCTTCCAGAAACGAACAGTAATGTTAGCGCGAGGAATGATCTGGCTTTGTTTGTTGTTGGGCGTCTCCTTGAGCACGCGGCTCACGTGGTTATTTACATATGAACACGAGGGGGCGGGATCGCATTAGAAATGATGAGTTAGACGGGACAGACTGTGTTGGTTTCATACGGATTACTTCATCACAGAATGTTTTTTTTTCGATAAGACTTCATTTTTCAAAGTAGACACTTACAGCTTTCTATAGATATAACCCATGTCTGTGTGTTCAGTATTCGCTGAGTTACACTTCATTTTAGTGACATACTTCAAAGAGCAGCTCGCGGAGACGGAGAAGACAAAGAGCGCATCCTGTTTGTTTTCTTTTTTTTTCCAAACCCACAAAGTTTTGTTATATTCGTGAGTGTACACAAAAAAAGTAGACACTTATTTGTTTCGATTGATGTATAACACTTATTTGTGTGACCAAAATCAACAGAGTATTTTTAGTGTCTTTTGCACTGATCTTAAAAAAACTGAGCTGGTATCGCCGGCGATACGGTCGACTTCAGTGAGTTTAAAGCAACATGGACTAAAATAACGTCTTGATAAAAACAGAGCTGATTTTGACAGGGTAAATTAGGTGTTTTTTACACTACCATTGAGAAATTTGAACCAAAGTATGTTATAGACTTTTCATTAAGACCCTAAAGAATCATATAAATTTGTGGACAATGGGCATCCGATGATCCCTTTAAAAATGTGAAATAAACTCTACAATGAATATGGACAACAGGATCTAATGTCTCACTCTTTTGGGCTTCTGTTAATAAATATGTAACACGTATAATTTACTATTTTTCTTAGGATAAAACTCTTGAATATAAACATAATATAACTCTAATGGCAAAATATATGTGTAAATGTAAATTCTCAGTCATACCTACCATACCATACGTAAATTGGTAGCAATTTATTTTACAGTCCTGTTCCAAGTGTACATACTGTGTACTTAATTCTAGCAATTACAATAACTGGGCAATAACTAGGTACTAACCCTGAACCTACCCCTAAATCTAACCTTACCACAAGTAGTTATCTTGCACTACCCAGTACATTCTTGGATAAGTACACTGTAAAATAAAGTGTAAACCATAAATTTGTTTTAAATATAGAGAAAACCAAGGGATATATGAAGTTTAAGATACTTTGTCTGTCTCTATTTACCAGTTCACAGGTCAGAGTTCACCAAACATTTTTTGGTTCTGTCACCTGGTGCACTAATTGGCAGAGGATTGGTTAATGTGACAGGTTAGGAGCATATAATTTCTTGAAGGAGGACAGTAATACATGATTCTCTGAGGCATTTCCGGCCCACCTCCTCTGCTCTGTGAGGAAGATGAGGGCACAGCAGGAGGTCCATCTCTACCACCAACCTCAGAAAAACAGAGAAGAATGTTTAACGCATATATTTCTTACCCTCTTTTGAAATTTTCACACAGCATCACGCTGTACAGTATTCAAGACAGATACTTGCAACCGAATGATCTATGTAGATCAGGGGTCTCCAACCCTGCTCCTGGAGAGCTACCATCCTGCAGATTTCAGCTCCAACCCCAATCAAACACACCTGAAGCAGCTAATCAAGGTGTTCAGGGCTACTTGATAATTACAGACAGGTGTGTTGCAGCAGGGTTGGAACTGCAGTCTGCAGGACGGTAGCTCTCCAGGAGCAGGGTTGGAGATCCCTGATGTAGATGCTAAATAATTTAGAGGTTCTGCACACCTTACCTTGTGCACATAATGTCTGGAATATATACTCACATTCTCTGAGCCGAGCATGAATCTCAATGGCTGCTCTGTAAGGGAAGGGAGAACTACCTAACAATGTAGCCATTGTAAATTGCAACCTGGAGAAGTCATAATATAAATCCAGTATTTTATTTGCTCTCCATCAGGTAGTGAAACACAGGGCAGCGAGTGGCACGCGTCTCCATGTGTGCAAGACAATGGGGTTCACAGCTGTGCTCACTCCCACTGAACCTGTGGAAAAACTGTTAGGCTGTTCAGTCAAACATGAGCTCTGTTACAAAACCCAGTCTGCCTTACTGCCTACAAAGGCAACTGGCTTCTAAGGCAGAATCCCAAATGTCATTGTACCTCATAAATGAGCAATTTGAAATACTTAGGCATAAGCACACATAGGAAACTCAACAACAACAAAAACAATCCCCAAAATTGTATGTTAGCATGTTGCTAAGCTAATGGCGCAATACTGTATTATCATATTTAAAAGTAAAATAAATCGCAAAATTGCACTGTTGTGGGAAAAACACAGATGACATCAGTATATAAGTCATATTGTATGATTACATTGAGAAACAATGTAAAACATCTGTGAATAAAACAAAACATTTATAAACATTATAAATATGTATTTTAGTTTCCCTCACTCCCCAACAAATCATTTAAATTTAGAACAGAAATGAAAAAAAGTATAAAACAAACAGAAGTTCTAATTACATTTATTACAAACATTTATTATAAATGCCAGAACTCAGTGGTGTAATGTAACGAAGTAATAATACTTTGTTACAGTACTTAAGTATTTTTTGGGAGTATCTGTACTTTACTTGAGTTTTTATATTTCAGCCAACTTTTACTTTTACTTCACTACATTTCCTAATTAAAATGTATACTTTTACTCCGATACATTTCCCCGAAGCATATTCGTTACTTACTACAAAATAGTCAGAAGTCAGAAGAACAAGGACTGCAGGAAAGCAGGTTTGAATCAGTGGTCTAGCGATTGCAAGTTAGACTCTTAAAAACACCTTTGCTCGTGTGCAAACAAGTGCGCACACAACCGCAGATAATTTCATTTTCCAGTCAAGTCGAGGCTGGGGTGTGCGATATACAGTATATCTTCTGCAATAATACGGTAAGTGTTGTTGTAATGATGTGCGATCTGACATTATCAAGTAACGTTATGCTATATCACCAAATCACACACAGAGTGCACGCACTGTTGATTTATTAGTCTTTTAAAACTAAAAATTCCAGGCATTCTCAAATTGTAGACAGCTAAAATGCTTCTGTATGCTTTTTATATTTATATACTTTAATATATTTAAAGCTGCAGTCCGTAACTTTTACCTTTTTGTCGCCCTCTATGTTTGAAAACCTGGAATTGCAGTTTCTTGCGGAATTATCTAGCTTTCGCGGGGTTGTGATCCGGTGTTCCGGCACGGCTCCAGCGCGGATGAATCTAATGTTTTGAGGTGAATGTGTAGTTGTCAGTCACTGCACCAGTGTGGATATTTACTGCCTATGTCTTGGAATATATGACCCAAATCAGAATTTTCACCGTATATTGCCATCTGAACAAGTAAGTAACATGTCTGCCACGTTTGTTCTGCCCAGCTGAGGAAAAAAATCATTACAATAAATTGCGCTACCAATGGTGATTAAATCTAAAGATCAATTAGCTCATAATACAGCTAACTGTGCAAAGTATTATCATTGTTAAACTTTGCTCTCAAATTATTAATGTTAACAACATCAGCATTGCGTGACTATGGGTATAGTATTAGCATGTAGATTTACATTTTTGTACAGTCTAATATCTTATTGTCGTACCATTCAAATTTCATATTAAGAAATTCTTTTAATCCACAAAGCAAATTAATCTTCCTTCAAACTGGTTCTATTTAAAATACAAAAACTTGTGTAATCCCACGTTGGCTATCTGTAATCAGAAGCATATTTAAAACTGTAATATAATATAATTTCATTCACGTGTGTTTCATAAACACATAATCCTTTCTGGATCACAATCTACCATCAAAATAATACGTTTAATTATTCTAGCTGCTGTGAGAAAAGGCTATAAATGATCCATCACCTGCAGGATCCTCATTAGCCAGGAAAACTTCTTCATGTTTACAGACGTGACGTAATGTAACGTTAGTAGTGCCATGCTCGAATTTCCCGTGGAAACCTACCCGTACCACTCAAATTAGAAAACATTATTATAAGATTACCGTTGTGAATCGGGCTAATGTAAGGTGTTTAAAGTTTTGAACACTGGCTGGTTATGTATGTTCTCAAATATTGATTTCGGATCATTTTTGACCAAAAAAGTTACGGATTGCAGCTTTAACTTAATCGCACAAAGAGTACCGTTTTTCTGCAGATATGAGCATAACACATTTAATAATAATTTTATACAAGTTAAGTAAAGCAATAGGTGACTTACATTTTAGACATAATATTGCTTGTTTTTGCTCAATTTTGCCAATGAAAATAGTTCCAAACAAAGATCACAGCACTGCTTTGCATCTCTGAGCAATGGACGGTGTTTACTTATTGAATGAATCAGCTTTTTGAACAAATCGGTTGATAAAAATGATTCAGTGATTCACTCATTATCATAGTCAAATGCTTTGTTCCTGAATGAATCAGTCGTTTGAATGAATCGGTTGAATCTCAATGACTCACTCATTAACAGTCACATGCTGCCACCTACTGGCGGTTTTAATTTCACATTTCGACTATTTTTTTCATGTTTTAAATTATTTCAAATATCAGTATTCAACGTTTTATGTTAAAAACAAAACATTAGGCCTATTTATGCATCTGCAACTGCAGTTTAAATGCATCCATGTCCCCTCTGAGATACATTAAACTGTGTAAATACATCTAAATGCTATTTTAGATGCAGATTCCAGAAATGTTTTCTTATGTTGGAATGAAAGACACTAAGTACCGGATAAAGTGCTTCTTCTTACCCAAAAATACAAAATGGAAGAAAGAGTTAAAACTGAACACAATCCTACTACTCAAGCTGTGTATGAACATTATTTATATATATTTATTTGCTTCTTTTCCATTTTGCACTTACTTGTACTTTTACGATTAAAAAATACTTTTCGTAATTAAGTACAATACATATCACATACTTTAAGACTTTTACTCAAGTAATATTCTAAACGGTGACTTCAACCTCTACCAAAGTAATTTTCTGGTAAGATATCTGCACTTTTACTTAAGTATGGCTTTCAGGTACACCACTGCCAAAACTAAATAAATTTATTTGAAAGTACTGGCGTGTGGGAAATGCGCTTTACAAATAAACCTGAGCTCACATACTGCTCTCATTCAGCACAAATCCACATAAAAAATGTGACAGATTCCATAAAATATGATAGATAAAATAACCAATTACTATAATGAAAACAATTGATGCTTAGGTATATACAGTATGTGTGTATAGATGTATATCATTGTATGTATTGATGTTGATGTTGATTGATGTATACCAAATAAAGTAGCCTACAATGCAGTGTAATTACGTTTTCTGACATTTGGATAACAGCCTTTGCACGCATCAGGAGCTTCACTATGATACCTTAAAATACAGCCTCAAATAGGGAGCTCACTTGGTTTTTCTAACAGCGATAGCCTAAAGACATCTCCACACCAAGAAACAGAGACAGAGAGAAAAACAAGAAAGAAGAAGACCTGGAGACCTGGCTGAAATGGTCAGGAAAGATCTTGAAGGAAAGCATAGAAAAACAGAGACCGAAGAGAAAGAAAAAGCTTTGGCTCCATTCATGTGGAAATAGATGGAGAAATATGCTGTATAAAAGATGAGGAGTTCAAATAGACATAAAGTGCACTGGAAAGTTTTTACTGACTTGGTTGCCTAGGTGATTGTAACTAAACATGACTTAAATTATTGGATATTGAATGGGTGCCAATGTCAAGGACAACAATAGCAGGGCTTTTATGCTGTCCACTAGGGGGAGCTGTGGTATTCCTTTTAAAGCCCATAAAGAACATAAGCATATGTGCGAATGCACATTGTGGGTCTGTAACCAACACAATAGCATGTGAATTTTACAAACATACATGGATGGCATGAAACACTTTTGGGAAGTTGCCATGTCCCGTAGCGTGACGTGCTATACTCCACTTATAACGATCGTAAACAATCCCTCTTTTTCTCAAACTTGCCATTTTCATGACTTTGTATATTAATTGAGTGACTACATGGAATATTGGAACAAAAAAAGTAATTAAATGTGGTGAAGATGTGTTCCCTCATCCAAAATCTGGATGCTGATTAAAAAATAAATCAATAAATAAAAATCCATGGACATGTTATTAATCAACTACTCATTTCATGACAATATCCTGACAGTATCAGAACAATAGTCTAGTTTCATTTCTTCTTGCAACATTTTTTCTATGAGAACACTGAACAGCACAACCACTGACAGGTTTTCTGCTTTTGTTGTCCTCCTGTCATTCGTTTTATGCAGGATCCGTTGCCTTCGCTCTTCCTCTGAGTAACTGACTTCATGCTGTTTTGCTCCATTGGGAGAAAGTGGAGCAAATCCGATCTTAGATTCCTCATCTCTCCCCTTTTATCTGGTCTCATCTGGTTGGGATCTCAATAAAATGATGCCTTACTGTGAGGTGACAATTTTTTTCAGCTTGTAGACATGCTGAGCTGGACTAGTTTTCCTACCATGTGATAATAGGGTAATAGGATTTCCTACCAAAAAATAGTAGTTTGTGTGAAATGAACTACCAGAAATAGCATCCTTTGCACAATTAGAGATTGTGATGGTGTGATATCGTGAAATTTTAACTGTGACCCTGTAGATATTCATATTAATGGTTATTCTTATATGAGCATACCTGATAGCACCCATTCTGAATATACTATATAGCTGCAGTATGCCGAGTGAAAGGTATGAGTTTTGGACCAGCGGCCCTGGCAACTCTGCTGTTGATAATGCAAGATGAGCCAATATTTTACTGCAGCTTTCATCACAGTTTATTCATTTTATACAATACAGAAGGCCAAAATGTGTTCATGGTGATTGTCAAACAGGTTTTTATATATCTCACAATTCTTTAATTATGGCCTTGTCCTTTTATTCTCACATCCTTATTGTTGTCTGAATATAAAGAACATATCATTTGTATGGACAATATGGCTTCACATTTTATGTCTGTAAAAGAGGGAAATCTGGCTTCAAACAGAATGAATAACTTTGGACTCTTTTCTGCAGTGTGTTTCAATATTTGCTGGCATGCACACGCTGCTACTGTATACAATGCTTATTTAATTCATGTTTGCATAGTCTGACAGGCCATAGTACAGATAAAGTTCATCAATTCCATGTAATTCCCAAATATAATGCAACCACTATTAAATAAGCAACATAGAGGATATGAACAAGGAACGTCTTGCAGTAGGGCATGTAGTGATTAGCTAGTCATCGATGCAATTCATATTTTATACATTGTGCATCTTAATTGTGCTATTTATATGAATCTTTGATTTTTTTAATTAATTACTTACTGAGTTTGATTGTATTATTGGTACACACTTGAGTACTGTTCATTTGTACAGTATATCAGTTTTACATTTGCCTTGCCATAATGCATGCATTGATCAGACGATAAAAATGCAACTAATAAAATTACAGAATTCAATTAATAGATAGATTTCCTGTAGCTCAAATGGTAGAGCATGGCACTAGCAATGCCAAGATCATGGGTTCGATTCCCAGGGAAAGCAAGAGCTGATAAAATGTAAAAAAAAAAAATGTAACTTGAATGCAATGTAAGTCGCTTTGGATAAAAGCGTCTGCTAAATGCATAAATGTAAATGTAAATATATCTAAATTTCTATATATAAAATACAAAGAAAAGTTGAAGGCAAGAGATCGTATGTGTATATACTGTATGTGTGTGAGTGTATTACAAATAGCCTATATATTTTCTTTAAATATAAAATATACTTATATACTACTTATTTATATATACTAAATATACTACAAATCTTATGTGTATTTATATGCATGGGTGTATTAGAAATATATATATAAATATAAATATATACAAATAAAAATGTAAAATATACTTATATTTACACACACACGCACGCACACACACACACACACACAGTATATAAGTAATACCCATATTGGACATTCATTTCATATCCAGTATCCAAATACATTTTGGACGTATTTTCAGTTGTAAAAATCCTCTAAATCCCCAGCGTACTTTCAAGAAAAACAATAGCATTTGTGTCTTCAGCATAATTTGGTGGGGGGGGGGGGGGGATTATTTTTTATTAAAGTCTTACCTAATAAAAAGTTAAATAAAAAATCATAACTGTAACTAAACCATGTCGGATCAAATTGACCTAGGCTTGTATCCCTGTAGCTCCCATGCACTGTAAGTATTATCTGATGTTCTGGGGCAAATCAAGGAGCTGTCAGCTATCAGCAGGACTTCAGTGATGGCCCATCAAGCTCATTATGATCCACTGACCAACATTATGTTGCAGAAGTGAGTAGAGTTTCAAGCTTGTATGCTGGTAGCCTACGGGCCATTAAGAAAATAATGACATGTTGCTCTCACACTCTCGCAATGCATTTTAATGTCAGCATTACACTTTATTTTGCACAGCCCGTCGTTTTCAGCACACAGGAGCTCCAGCAAAAGCACCAGCATACAGTGCAACATGCAATGTGTTCTTCAACATAGCTCAAATCATAGAAAACATGAATGTATGTGCGTGTGTGTGTTACTGGTGTCAGCCAGCAGATCCAGTGCCAGTCCCACTGTGTCTGCTCGTCTGTGGACATGGCTTATTTTGCATGGCAACTCACAAGCCACACTTCACAGGGACTTCATAATAACACCCCCTGCCGAGGTGGCAGTCTGATTGGATTTCTGAAGGAGTCGCTTGCATGCATTTGCATACTAATTGACAAATGTTTTTTTTCTCTGTCTCCCCTTCTTCCTTGACTCTCCCCATTCTTTAACTCATTAAATGATGAGAGCATCATCCACCCGTGACACATGAACTCGGCATTGCTCAAAATAATTCAAGCAAATGGCTGAAAACGCTTTGTAGGTTCACAACGCGACACATTCAAACCACACAGCTGATACCTACGGCAAAAGCATATGGCTGAATTATTATTCGGTTTTAAATTGAGTATGTGCGGTGTGTGTGTTTTACGACTCAAAAGAGTAAAAGAGGATTTCTCTCGGAGCTCAAAGATGAGAGCTGCTCCAGCTGAGAACACGTCAAGTCGGCAAAATCAGACTCCCTGGAGAGTAGACACCAGGCAAGGCAGGAACAGCAGTGGCAGATGTGCCCCACAATAATGCAGTATATATAGGACACGTGCACACACACTCCCAAATGCCCTCTGCCCTTCATTACACACTCAAACACACCCACGTACCACCACACACCAAATTGAAGCGGATGTCACCAGATGCTGCTCTTACAACCCGTGTTACTCAGGCGGTTGTTATTTTTTTTTACTCCTACACGTGTAGCTTTGCCACAGTTTTAATTATATGGTATAAAAAGAGCTCATAGTCTCTGCTGGATGCAAGCGATTGAAAAGAGACCACACAGAATCAAACTACAGGATTGTTTGTGCAAGTGCCAGTGTTATATACAAATGGCTCGCGTCAAGTGGCAGAGAAAAGCGGTGTTGGTGGAGTGCCAATGTCTTTCATAGCATTAGGTTATGAAACAAAGCGGCTTTAGTCAGGTGTGCGACACGGTGAGAAATTAACTCGTTTTACCTCAGGCGCGGGGATAAAAAAGGCCTCAGACTAATGATTTGATTTAGACATTTAATTAGTTTAATACATATTGCGCTGGCTTCTGCCCTGCTAATCTCCCTCAGAGCTGAGGTGGAAGGATGCTCTCGCCTCAGCCGGCTGGCCGGGTCGGTTAAAGTTATTCTCCGTGGCTGAGAAAGCCAAGGCTCCGGAATAAAATATGGATACATACATGCCCCTCTGCCTCTAAGAGCACAGTTTCAAAGGCACTGAAGGCTACTGAAATGTTCATGAGGAGAGCTCACTTCTCTGACAGACCTTGGCTCGACTTTCTCCCAACAAACTCAAAATAGCACTCAGGTCAGGTAGCTGCTAACGCACACATAGCATACTTTAAGAACACTGAGTAAAAACTGAGTCTTTTTTAGTGTTTGGATGAAATCCATGTTGACACTATTTACTTTCTTTATGCATGTTTCTGGTTTTATTGTGAATGATTCAATGGTGCATGTTAGCCCAAAATATTAATAATACTAATAACTTCGCCTTCAGAATGACTTTCCAGGTTGCTTGTCACATAGAGACATTTTACAATCTAGTCAACTCCTAATAGATAAACTGTGGGACGGGAGTTGTTTTTTTCTTCTAAATATCAGTGTTGTTAATGTTAACTATAAAATAGTTTTTGGTGTTTGAAATGAAGTTTAATCAATATAAAATATAAATATTAGATGAAAACTAAATTAAATTTAAATAATAAGCTGAAGTACTAAATTACTAAAACTGAAATAAAAATAAATTAGAGCTATGTAGCTTAAAAATAAAAATGACAAATAATAAAAATACTGAAATTAAAATGACGAAAATTAAAAAAAACTGAAAATGAAAAGCTTATTCTAAATATGAATAAATACTAGAATAATGTATAAATAATACTAAAATATATTTGGAAGAAATGTTCATCACATGAAAATGATGCTGGCAGCTAGTCATGTTTACTATAAAATAAATGTTCAATAGATCCCTACAGAAATAAAAAGGAGATTAAAACAGAGGAGGCAGCATTTTTATATCTATCACATAACTATTTATTCAGAATTAATTTGCTAAATCATTTTTAATACATACAATGATATAAACTATCAAAGCAAACAAGATAGAATTATGTTTTTATATAAACTTCCTGAGCCAAAACATGTGCTGTCCTTTTGATATTGAAAGTAACTAACAGTTAAATGCAATAAATTTGAATTCATTTTAATTAAAAACAGATTTCTCTGTATAGCCATGCTCAGCAGAAGAAGCTTTCCATTGACTTTGATTGCTTTTATACTGAGATTTTTCTAAATGACATTTTCTATCCACTCCTACGCCTCCTACTTTTTTGCATATTTCCGTTAAGAAATTAATTAATATGTTTATTAAGCCTTTTTCCTGGTAGGGTCTGTTGACTTGTCTAGGTAATTTCAGGTTGCAATGTCCTTAACGGGTCATTTGGTCCTCTAAGTGTAGGCAAAACCTGACCGTGCACACATTTTTGCTTTTAGACGAAGCCGCCGTACAGAGAAAGGAAGAAAGATAGAAGAGTGCCAAACGAGAGCCCCTGGAGACCGCATGTCTACTGCTGCGCTTGTTGTGTGCTGGGAGAGATGTGACATTGACAGTGATAGTCTCTTTTGTGAAGTGGTCATTGCAGGTGATGGATTCACTTCTAATGGAGTGCTGCTCCCTCAGAGGGTTAGCGTTTACCCAGTGCTCCGCCACCCACAGAAAGCACCCCTACACTGCTTGCACATGAATAATTGCCCACTAGGGATTTTGCAGTAGATACCCCAGTGTGTAACCCTCCCTCCCCACCCACTCTAGGGAAAGGGGACGGGAGGAGGCGCGTGGGCCCAGTGTCAACACGTTAAAGGCATTTTCAGGTCTGTATTTTCTCTTTCTCCACCTCCGATATTCTTTCATACAGCAATTCATAGAAATGCCATTGGTTTCCCCATTCGTGTGTGGAAAGTGCAATGCCCTTGGCTTTTAACAAGAAGCAATAATGGGAGCTGAAAGCAGCAATGCAGCAGAGAAAGAAAGAGAGGCAGGCCAAGCACCTCATTGTCCTCTACTTATTGTCATTGTGTAGCTGCCACGAGAAACCAGTTGAACGGTAGCCTTCACATACACACATACTGTGTGGTAGTATTCATAAGTCTGTCAGTTTTGTATCACGTTATTGCTTTTGGCTAAAGAAACAGCAGCATTTTTATTAAATGCATTATGTGAAATATTTGTCTGTAGATTCACATATCTATCTATCTATCTATCTATCTATCTATCTATCTATCTATCTATCTATCTATCTATCTATCTATCTATCTATCTCTGTATAGTCGTGTATGTGACAAATAAAACTTGAAACTTGAAACTATCTGTCTGTCTGTCTATCTATCGTTATATCATTCTTTCTATAGTTCATACTATCTATCTATCTATCTATCTATCTATCTATCTATCTATCTATCTATCTATCTATCTATCTGTCTGTCTGTCTGTCTGTCTGTCTGTCTGTCTATCGTTCTATCATTCTTTCTATAGTTCATACTATCTATCTATCTATCTATCTATCTATCTATCTATCTGTCTATCTGTCTATCTATCTATCTATCTATCTATCTATCTATCTATCTATCTATCTATCTATCTATTGTTCTATCATTCTTATGGTTTATATGTGTGTGGTAAATATAAAATAAATATTGTAATAATAAAATGTTATTAACACAAATATTCAATAAACAAATAATTAATATACATCACTGTTCAAAAGTTTGGGGTCAGTAAAAGTGACAGTAAAAACATTTACAGTTTTTCTCAGTCGCTTTGGTGCATTTCTCACATCACTATTTACATTTGCACAACAGTTAATGCATTTCTCAAAACAATTAGTACAAACTGCAAAACCTAGTTGATAACCTGCAAAAGCGTGTCACTTGCTCAAAATGGATAGCTCATTCCTCAAAAGCAAGTATTCACGTCAATGAAAGTGTCAGTGTCATCAAGATGAAAAGTCCTGACACCATTGTTTATGAACAAGATAGTCAAATGGCTTTGTCATGTTTTCATTATGACAGTTTACTCTGTAAATGTTTTTCAATGCAAAAAAAAGTCAGATTTTGGTGACACTTCCTGAACATGCTCAAGACAGCACTATATACTATTTGCACAGCCATTTGAAAACTACAGTAAAGTTAGACATTACTGTATTTAGTGAGGTATCTGAGTACAAGACACTGAATATGTATGTTTCACATTTTTACTGCATATGCTCTTTGCAATTCTAATTTGTTCACAGCATTGTGCAAAAGAATAAATACACCCTTATTTACAACAAACTTAAACTCCCTTTGGGTAGAGCTGTGCACAACTGTAAACAATATTGCAGTACATATTGGAACTGAACATACAACATACATAGTACTGTAAATCATTCATGCACATCCAGACGTTCCTCTCTGTCTGGCCACATAGTTTCATCTACATCACAGCGAATATCATCTCTTGCAATGCAGCGAGGAAAGTATCTCCTCGAGTGGCGAATCCACCCTCTGCAGGACTCTGCTGTGATGTCATCACATGCTGCATCCATGGCCACTAGCAGGGCCATTTGGGTATGTGGATGCCGGTCATATACCTTCCACCTCCAGGAAGAGAAAAATTCCTCTATTGGATTTAGGAATGGTGAGTAGGGAGGGAGATATTCCACCAGCATCCTATCATGTGCTGCAAACCACTGTCTGACAACATCTGAGTGGTGAAAACGCACATTATCCCAAACAACAACATGCTTATTCAGATGGTCTCCAGTTAGACCCCTCTCATTCTCAGGGATTATGTCCCTGTAAAGAGTGTCTAAAAAAGTCAGCAGATGCTGTGTGTTGTATGGACCAAGACGGGGTATATGGGTGAGGACGCCGTTTTCTGAGATGGCTGCACACATAGTAATATTCCCTCCTCGTTGGCCTGGGACATCAATGGTTGCTCTCTGTCCAATGCGATTCCTTCCACGTCTTCTACCTTTTGCCAGATTGAAACCTGCCTCATCAAGGTATATGAATGTGTGCAGCGGTTCCCTGGCCTCCAGCTCCAGTACACGCTTTATTACAGAAGAGGGAGCGAGAAAAACTATAACAACTTTTCCTGTGTAACATAATGCATTTTGGACAACATATAGTACAGCATGCACTGTGAATACACATACACAGAGCTGTCATGTAAGTGTAGTGCATGACACTACACAAAGTAAACAGTTTACAGCACTGAACATTAGAGTATGCATAGAACATGTTTTACCTGTACATACTGGTGACGGATCTCCTTCACTCTGTCGCTGTTCCGTTCAAATGGCACATTGTACAATTGTTTCATGCGCATTTCATTTCTCCTGAGCACTCTGTCAATTGTAGCGATTGAAACGGATTCAATATTCCCAAAGATGTTGTCATCCTCTATAACAGCACTTTGTATCTCTCTCAACCTTATGGCATTGTTTGCAATCACCATTGCACAAATGGCTTCCTCTTGTTGCGGAGTAAAAAGGGGCCCTCTTCCACCTCGGCAAGGTTGTCTTGCAATCCTATGTGGTGCAGAGTAAAATGACAGTAAATATGGCAAATCGTTACTGTAACACTACAATACACTAAATCTGTGATGCAGTAAAGCTGTAAGTCTAAATGTAAAATGTAAAAAGTGACAAGTTCTTGTCCCACTGCAAGCTTCATGTATGACACAATGACAGTAGTGCAGTGCAGATTGTTTGGTGCTGAATTACGTTCCATTTATACACACCTGTTCTCCCGACGAAATGTTTGAATAATTGAATTTACAGTGGTTCTCCCAACATTTGGCTGCACCCTTCGACCAGCCTCAGCCATTGTGAGGCCGTGATTGACAACATGATCCACAATTGTAGCCCTGATTTCATCGGGAATCCGCCTATGTACTTGGCCTCTTCTTCCTCTTCCCCTGTTTTGTCCCCTTCCCCTTCCTCCCCGCACCCTCACCCCTCTTCCACGAGGCTGACCTTCCATTTCTGTGTCACAGTATTGTAGAAATGGTACACACTATGTCCTGCTTGGTTCATATATGCTTATGAAGTGGGGGTTTATGGGATTCAGCTCTTGAGTGATTGTAGAGAAGTGGCTTATCATTGGTTGCAACTAATGCTTCACACACCCCTTCTCATCAGTGAAAGCTGAGGTTCACCTGAGAGAAATTGTTCAATTTAGGAGACATTTTCAGGAAAAAAAAGATTTAATTTTTTTTTATAAAATTTGCTTGACAGATTTTGACAACTAGTTCAACATTTTTGTATGTAATGACTCAAGCAATGAAATGAGGACTATTAGTTTTATATGGAATGACTATTCAGCATTCACAAGTTTAGTTAATTTTGACTGACATGACATAAGCAAATGATAATGTTATAAAACAGCAGAGAGTTGTATGAAAGCAATTGATGCATGTCCAAAAGCATTTGCAATTTGTTGGAAGGAATGAGAAACTGCTACTATGATGTGCACAAATGACTAAATGTTGTGTAGGTTGAACTAAATGTTGTGCAAATGTTAATAGTGATGTGAGAAATGCACCAAAGCGACTGAGAAAAACTGTAATATACATAATGTTACATAAGATTTATATTTTATATAAAAACATACACGAATCATGCAACTTAACTGTCAAACATACACACACAAAAAAAAATGGTTTTGCATTCAGACTCCACCTGCAGGCTCAGAAATCTGAGGGAGGCAGTTTGATTGGACATGACATGGACATGTTTCAGCTCTGAATGTTACAAATTTGATAACAGACGTTTTCCATTTATTAATTCTTTATCTACTACAAGTGATCAGAGAAAATGGTGAATGTTTTATGTGGCATGTGACCACTGATATGTTGTTGTGCTGCCCATAACTGTGAGGCATCCAGCCTGTGTGCCGTACAGTGGACACATTTGTGTACTGCCAAAGAATCGCATCATAAATATCACATCTTCTGATGACGGCTCCCAAGATGGATTGCATTCTCTGTCCATAAAACAGGCATGGGACAGATTAATTATTAATTTGGGCTGAAGCCACCTGCCCACCCCTCAGGAGAAACTCGGCACACATTTATAAAGTCTGTTTACCTTAATTAGCCCCTACATGTTTTTTTATAACCTGTGCATTTGGGGGTCGAAGATCTTATGCAATCAAACATACACAGAGCCTTATGCACAACACATGCCTGGCAATTGTTTGATTTTACATTGCACTGTGGATGTTGCTTTTGGAAGCACCATCACCATCATCATTCCTGAAAGCCACAAGTGTTAATATCTGTTCTAGTGCTGCCAAAGTTAACACGCTTTCAACACATTCACCTAATTCCACATGAAAAGAGCTTCATTGTGTTTTGTCCTCTTTTTAATGACTGGGTTTAAACGTTCAGAACCTCTGCAAAAGAATAAGCACAGGTGTCCATGTTCAACACACACACACACACACACACACACACAAACAAAAACAAACATAACCAAAGCCAGGCTTCAGGTTATCAGTAAATGGAGAAACAGTTTCTTAATTTGTAATTCATTTAAAACTCAAATGCAGAATGAACTAAATAAAGTTTTTGTGGCTGTGTATACTGGAATTTATATAACAAAGGTTAAAAATGAGGAGATATTAGTAAATGATATTGGTATTAAGGGTGAAACACAGAAAATGGCGTAAACCTAAAGGAGAACAGTAGCAGAGGACTGTTGCTGGTTAATAGAAAAGTTGTTGTTTCATATTATCTGTTTATTATTTGCTTTTAATTTCTGTTGCCGATACTATTACTGCATTATATTTAATTATGTATAAAGCATCAGGGATGCTTAGGTATAATTGGTATAATATCTGGTATGTCTTATTGGCCCAAATTATTATTATTATTATGTTTTATTTATTTATTGTTTTTGGCCAATATTTTTATTGTTTAAGCTCAATTCCTTAATTCCTGCATTTAGATTAATTTGCCATCATTGAATGCTCACTTAAAATTCAATAACAATGTTAAATGTAATCTTAAAAAATAAAAAAGGTAAACAAATTCATAATTCAGACTTTTTCTAGCAGTTTTGAGTTTATATCTCAAAGTTTTGACTTTTCTCTTGCAATTCAATCTTTTTTTCTCACAATTCTAAAAAAAAAGAAGCCAGATTTGCGAGATTAGTCACAATTTTATTCCATAGCGGAAATGGGCTCATAATATTGACCGTTAATGCCAATAATATCATACGTTTAATTGTAAATCATTTTTTAAAACTTTTGACAACTCTAGTATGTACTAATGGTTTTGACGTAGGTTTGTAGAGTTGCCGATAGTTTCTAGAGAGAAGTTTTCACACTCTCCTTCTGTCTCTCTCTGTCTCTCTCTCTCTCTCTCTCTCTTGTTCTGTCTGACGCAGCTGACATATCAACACTTCCTCTGTGCCTGCTGTCTTATGTTATCTGTCAGTCTGCCAATAACAGCACATGTTGAGTTATTGGAGCTTTGCTCGACATTAAACAATTAACTGGGTTTTGTTGTCCTTCCTCCCCCCAAAACACATGTACTTCACTCGCTGCAGTTCACCCAAAGCCTAGATAGACTTTCTGTCATTACAAGCATTACAGTTTGAGACAGTGCCAGCGCATGAGTCTCTCAGCAGCACATAGCTTCACATCGCTTTGGGGCGAATGAAATGCACGGTATCCGCGACTCATGTAGGCATTAAAAGAGCTCTATTTTTAAACTATGGAGGCTGCGAGTTGGACTTGGCCGACAAGCTAGTTAGCTGAGTGTATTCTGAGCGGGCTGGTGTGAGTCTGCTGAATTTTAATGGGGATGCTGACAGTGTTGAAGGTGGAGAATTGTGTGACAGTGCTGCAAGGAAGAGCTGCGGGCGGCTTATCTGATGCTGAGAGATGGAGAGGTAGAGAAAACTAGATGTCTCCATGTGTTCAGAACTAGTCCTTTCTGCACTGCTTGATCTTACTGATGATACATTCACTGATACATTCACATACACAATTGTACAGAAGCGTTCGAAAGTTTGGGGTTTGTAAGATTTTTTGGTCCCACTTTATATTAGGTGGCCTTAACTACTATGTACTTACATCAAAAAATAAATACAATGTATTTATTGTGTTCATATTGTATTGCAAAACACATTTGCTGCTATTGAGGTGGGATATGGGTAAGGTTAGGGACAGGTTTGGTGGTATGGATAGGTTTAAGTGTGGGTTAAGGTGTAAGGGATGGGTCAACAGTGTAATTATAAATGTAATTACAGAAATTAATTACACATGTAATTAAAAGTAGGCATTTTTTTAATAAGTACAATGTAAAAACATTTATGTACACAATAAGTGCATTGTATCAAATGATTAATTTAAATGTACATAGTAGTTAATATAAAGTGGGACTGATTTTTTTTTCTCCTATGTTCACCAAGGCTGCATTTATTTGATCAAAATACAGTAATATTGTAAAATATTAATACAATTTAAAACAACTGTTTTCTATTAAATATATTTTAAAATAATAATTTATAATTTATAATAATTTATAATTTATTCACGTGTTGTCAAAGCTGAATTTTATCATCATTGCTGCAGTTTTCAATGTCAGAAATCCTTTTAATATGCATTTTTCAAATAGAAATATTTTGTAACATTATATGTCTTTACTGTCACTTTCGAGAAATTTAATGCATCCTTGATTATTAAGAGAGTTGTTTTTTCTCACCCAAAACTTTTAATTAATAGTGTATCTTTAACAGAAAATATAATATTTATTTATTTTCTTTTTTTAAATATGACTCATTTACACTGGTATTATCAGGTCATTTCATAGAAAACATTTGTTTAAAAAAATATGTCATTGTGCATCGTGTCACAAAATGAAATATGCATTTCATTCACAAAATGGGTTGCCTGAATCACAAAATACATGGATGTCTTGCATTTTGTAATATGCTGAATCCCAAAATAGAATATACAAAGAATTTTCTGGGCAAAATGCATTTTGTGATCCAGATAACCCCTTTTATGGATGAAATGCATAGCTCATTCAAAGACTGAGCATATCAACATACTGTACATTTTTTTACATTAATTGACATACCAGCACAAAAGCTGTTTTTGTTCCATGAAACAAAGTACATTTCTCTTACAGTATGTGCATGAAAAGGCACTAACGTTAATTTCCTGTCACTGAATTTTTTCTTTTTGTGTAAGTGCATTAAAATAAAACTGTGTTTCACGTATTTCATTCAGGCCATGAAAGTAGTCTGGTTATACGTAACGGCCCATATTCCCTGCTCAGTGTTTGCATTAAAGGACACTGTGGCCCCTAAAGATAGTCCATCTGACACCGTCAGACCTTTGAACTTGACTTGACATTAAGAGGCAGGGCAACGCAGTAAAACTTCCACATAGACACATTTGCACTAATTGCCATTTGGAGCAGAGAGGCTCAGATGGAGACATGGAGAATCCAATAAGATTTCAAAGGGTCAAACAGAGCCTCTAAGCCTCATTACATAGACACTGACAGGCTTACTTAACCCTTCGGTCACAATGATAGAACGAGAGAGAGACAGGAGAATCAAGACTTTTAGCGAGCAGACATCTGATGCATCTTGACTAAATAGGCATTAAATTTGCATTGAGTTGGGTTTGAGTGGCTCTGCCTAAACACTCTCACTTATGTTCACATGAGAAATTTTACTGCTGTTTTAATATTTCTACAAAGAGTCTGTGAATTATTAACTGACTAAATATTGCCAGAGCTGAAAGAGCTTTCGGAGCGAGCTGCACAGGTACAGGACTTGTATGATGAAATATATGATGAAATATGTAATTAAATATATTTTTTTTTATTAAATTCATTTTTAAATTACATTTTAAAAAAATCATAACTGATACTATAAAGGGAGCTAAAATTAAAATAAATGTTTGGGTGGGAAGCATGCGATCTGTGATCGCGTGCAGTTGCTGACATGCTAAAGTGTGCAATCGCTTTCTTATGTGCGTTGTTTTATCGGTTTCACTTTCGATTTCGAAATCGATCACATTCAGCAAGGAGGGGAGAGGATGGAAAGTGGGGGCACAGTAACTCGTTTGGGGGGGGGGCACGGCCCGCGAATGCCCCCCCTTGGCGCCGGCCCTGGCGGCAGGTCATTTTTCAAAACCATATTTTTAGTCTATCCACCTATCAGTGACAGGTTCTGTTTTAGATTAAATTTAGAGCTACTGTGACCACAAGAATCTGGGTGAGTGAAAACAGCGAGTAACAGAAGAGGAAGAAGGTTAAAATAAATGCGAAAGAGCCCGAGCGAAAGTCCAGGTGGCTCCTCCACCCAAAGACGGCTCTGAATCCACACAGCTGCTAGCATACGATTGACTTTCAACAGGCCTCTCCAGCTTTCTTTACTGCAACAGGCAGAGTAAAGCGATTGGTTTCGCCCCACCATAATGGCTGGCCATGAATGCTGAGTGTGATGGTGGGAGCACATTAGAGCCTCAATGGCTGACAAGACACTTAGCACTCCCAGGAGCTCAAACGGCCCTTTTATCACTGGCCTAAGGCTGGGCTGAGGCCTGAGAACTGGTGGCCAGCTGGGTCTTTACCCAACCCACACACACACAAAACAGCACCTGCTTGGTATTACCCAAGGGCTGAGATTCCCAGTGTTGCCCTCAGCTGGCATGGAGACACAGAAGAGAGCATACTGGGAAGCAGCTGTGAGATTTGACAGCAGGGATTTGGGAGATATGGGAAAGGAAAGGCAGCAGCTTTGTAAAGATTATCAGAATTGCAATGTGCCGGTATGAAGCGCAGAAACAGAAGGCCCATATTGACTGGAAGATTTGCTCAGGGCCTGGACTTTGTTAGTGTTACTTTGGAAAGATGGTGACTTGAAGCCATTATAAAACACTCAAGTCACCATTACCTTCCAAATCGTGTTGAAATTACCTTGAAAAAATAGGAAAATACTTAGATTGGGATTCACTTTGGTGGAAATTATGCGCACAAAGATGTTCTGGGTGGTTTTCATAACACTTTGCAGAGAATGTCGTTGTTGACCTCGCAGTCTTTCCTCACCCAGCTCAAGGAGCGCTTTGGGACGAAATGCATTAGTCTCACTCAGGGGTGAACACCAATCTCATACAACCTCTTTTCTCCACTTCCTCCTTCAGTCTGAGAGAGCACTACATGAGGTGCATAAAAAGTTCCTCCTGTTGGACTGTAAGTGCTTCAGAAGCCACGGGGTGTTTTATTGGGGCAGACTGGCATATGGGAGGGAGATATTGTCAGCTGCTGCTTGTACAGATGGAAGGGCAGGACATTTTATTGTGAACATAAGTGGATGAAGATATGGCTCTGAAAAGATGGTTGCGGCTCATAAAGCTCTAAAAATGTGTGCACTCTATTTAAAAATACATTTAAATGTGATTCATACGGTTAATACACTTTTTCTATGATAGCATGTTTTTAATTTCTGAATTAAAATATTTGGGGTGGCGTAAAGTTAGAAATGTCATGGTGCTGCAATTCTGCCTATATCATATTAAAGAAAAAATTATTGGTAACACTTTACAATTAGGTGCCATTTGATAACATCTGCAGTTAACATCAACAATGAAAAATACTTATTTAATTATTAGTTAATACATTATTAGTAAAAAGTTGTATCTATTAGTGGACCTGAGCTGACATGGACTAACAAGGAACAGTTGTATTTTTATTAAATATCATTACAGTTTTTTTCAGTCGCTAACAATCGCTTACCCATACTTCAGATACTTTTTCTAAACTCTTAACACAGACTCACACCTACAAAACACAATTGGCCAAATGGATAATTTTCTTCTCAAAAATACATTTTGTTAAATATATACTAACTCTTCATTTCAAAATAGAACATCTTTCTTTGCACACACTAACTTTACCAAAACACTGGAAATCTGACTCAAAATTAAATTATTCTGTCAAAGAATAACACTTGTTTTCACTTCACAAGGTACATGCAGTCAATCAAAGTACACCAGGTTTCAAAATACTGGCTATTGTTGACATTACAAAAACTGCATAGACTTTTATGTTTCAGTTTTACAGGTATTTGCATGCAAAACATGCAATCCACCGTTTTGACACTAAATTTCTTGGTTGGGAACTGTATGTCCACATGTACAGTAATGTTCACATTCAAAAGCATTCCAGTAAAAAGCAAATAAGTTTTTTTTCCCTTTACTGTTTACTACAGGAGGTACAGTAGAAACACGGTATGATAGAACAGAAAAGTTTTACAGTATTGCTTACAGTGAACAAAATATCCATGAAACACACAAGAGCATTCTGAACAAAAAAACAACAGCAAAAAGCCCAGATAAAAGGGGGGGGGGGGGGACTAAAAAAAAGCACAAAATTACTGTATCTAATCTCTGCGATCTTCAGGGTTAGGCCACATGTTTTCATCAACATCACATCTGATGTTATCCAAGGCGATGCACCTGGGATAAAACCGCCTGGTATGTCGGATCCACCCTTGGCAATCATCAACTGTGATGTCCCTGCAGCCAGCATCCATGGCTTCATGGAGGGACATCTGGTCATGTGGCCGATGGTCATAAACCTTCCACCTCCATGCAGAAAAGAACTCCTCTATGGGGTTGAGGAAAGGTGAATAGGGTGGAAGGAAGAGACTTACCAGTCTTGGGTGGACTTCAAACCATGTTGTTATTGCTTGCGAATGATGGAAAGCCACATTGTCCCAGGTAATTACAAAGGTCCTCATGTTTTCACCCTCCTGATCCTGCTCTGGAACCAGGCGCTGGTGGAGATCATTGAGAAAGGCAAGGAGGCGCTCGGTAT